>VYZQ01000232.1:0-26033 GCA_013400655.1 Mystacornis crossleyi
AGTCACCTGCACAGTAAAGAAATCGTTCCGCATATTCAGGTGGAACTTCCTGTATATCAGTTTTTGCCCTTTGCCTCTTGTTATGTTGGTTGGCACCACTGGGAGGAGTCTGGCTCTCTCAGACTCCTGACGCCCACTCTTTAGATACTTATACATAGGGATGTTGTTGTTTTCCCTTAGGAGCTAATCTGACTGCACTAATTAGAATCACAGAATCAGTTAGGCTGGGAAAGACCTCTGAGGTCATTGAATCCAGCCTTTGACTGAACACCACCATGTCAACTACACCATGGCACTGAGTACCATTTTCAGTCTTAAACACCTCCAGGAACAGTGACTCCACGACCCCCCGGGGCGGCCTCTTCCAATGGTTAAAACCCTTTCCGTGAAAAAGCAGTCACCTTGTGGAACTCAGTGTGGGAGTCTGTACTTGTATCTCAGACTACCTGCTTTAGCAGGCATTGCTAAAACTGATGCAACATTGAAAGTCCACATTTCTCACTTTACTGGCACTTCTGCATTAAAATCTGTTTTGTGAGGACTCTAGTCCTTCCTATGCAGTCACCCTGGAGTGCTGCCAAAATCTAGATTCAGCAAGTATTTATGTATTTACTTCATTTCAGGGAAAAATAATTAGAACTATTTAATTAAATAACTTTATAAGCATGTAATCCAATCTGAAGACTTTTTAGCTGGCTGTGGAACAGTTTGTGTAAAATAAATGCCTTTCGGTTCTCTGAAGCACTGAGAGCATCAGCCAAGACCACTGGGGGGAGCACATGACTTGTGCAAATGTATTTCGCTCTGGAGGTACAAAAGGCCTCTTTGTCCTAGACAGCATAGGAAATTTGGATATATATCTAAAATTTAGGGATTAATTCTGTGCCTAAATAATTATATAGGGTACAAAAGTTAATCGTATTCCTTGTGGCATCTGTGCTAAAACTGTATCTCATTCCTAATTTATCTTTTTCACTATCTAGTGGAACCCAACTTTTGCTGCCATTCACCCCAGATAATCCCCTTGTTGCTAGTACCACCCTTTCCTTCATTATCTTCTGTTTGCACTTACTGCCTTCAGCTACAGTAACTTTTATTCCCACAGCCTCACAGAGAGTCCAGGGAGGTGCAACATGGGATCCTAAGGGAACAAGACTACTCGTAAACCTGTGGTGAGAGATGGCAAGAAATTTCTCTGGAAACAGGATAGCCAAGGGGCAATATTGGGAAGCTGGGACCTGATGCTCCCAGGTGTGAGAGGATTGTCAAGAAAGGGTATGTTAAATTTGTCCAATTATGTTTCACAACAAGACAAATGAAAACTTGTGGGCTGTAGAGTTTGTCTCTAGAAATCTAAGTATTTGAGATTTTTTCCTAGATTGAAACTTTATATTTTATCACTATACTAACACAGATCTTTCAGTCCTCTTCAGGCAGTAAGAAATCTCTAAGGGAAAAGTAGATCTTCACTGGTTTTCTATTGCTTAAAAGCTACTGGTATCTATAGCCCAAGGTAGCCTTTACATTTTCTTAGTGTGAAAGCACTTCCCAATTACCTCCTTAGTACTTGAACAAATTAATCACTTCTTTAGTCTATATTAATAGATTTCTTCTTGAGTGTCCCCAAAATACAGTCTAGTTATGTGGCTAATGCACTTTTTTTACATATTTGTCTTAGATTCACGTCCAAGTTAGGTAATGTAAAAAAAATGACCAGGAACGTTAAGTGCAAGATGAAATCACTGGTCTTCTAGTCCAAAGTGCTGCAGTTCATCAATAATATTTTAAAATCTAAATCATTTCAATACACCATGATTGTATTTATGCTTTAAACAAAGCTTTATTTTGGGAAGTTTAAAAACTTAATGTAATTGCAGAACCATAAATGTTTATGTATTTCCTTATGAATCGTAAAGTTACATTCATACTGAATTGGCTTTATATTAAAATCTAAACAAGGAAAAATATTTTCTACTTCGATTGGGACCTTTTAAATCTACACTCAATTTCAGAATAAGATTTTACTTACTTCCTAGTCATATTTAAAAGCTGAAGTTTATTTCAGGCATGTCACTGTCACTTTAAAATAGCCAGGAATTTCGTTCCAGCTGAGCTCAGTGTAGATCTTAACATGGAGAGGTTTGGATTCCCAAGTACTATTTTGAAAATAGAAGATCTGGGTCACTACAATGTTCATTCTGCTGTGCAGTAAACTGAAATATGGCACACACTAAACTTTATTCACCTCAGCTGTATTGCTCTCTAAAAGCTGGAATTCTTCTCAGCTTGCTCTAAAATATGATCTACAGACACAGCTATGTTATTGGCATACATTGTCTGCTGTACAACAAAAACCCCATTCCTCAAAAAACATGGTTACCAGCTAAGTATAAGCTATACCAATAAAATTACTCTTCTGCCAGAACAAGCAGCACTTATTTTGATTCCTCAGTATGGCTGTATTAGTAAACTCTTCACAATGGAGATCAACTCCAAGGAAGTTCATACAGGTCCCAGAATACCCCGCTTCTCTAGAGTGTCAGCATTTGCTGCAGAACTCATATGTAAGAGGAAAAACAGCTCCCGTGGCTCCCATGAAGACCAAATTGACTACACAGCAGTGTGATACTCCAGCTTCAAAGATGGACTGACCTAGCCATCCCAGTGGGATGCTGCTTTAATGCACTCTTTCTGGCATCTCACAGCACATCTCCTGCAAACAACATTGTTTTCCCTTCCAAAAAAAAAGTAGTTTCTCACAGTAGCTTCTGCAGTTAAAAAATCTGCAGCATTTTAAATATGTGCCAATGACTTAGATTAAAAATCATTGGTTATGAAATGTGTAAGAAAAAAAAAAGACCCTGCCTGGATTGCATGTAGCTTTATGTATCATTCATTCAAAAATCATCTTATGTATAGCTGCCACAGAACTCTCTGGATGCTATTTGAGAAGCTACAGCCACCAGTGGGAAAGGGGCCCCTCAGCGTGTGGCCAAGTGCCTGGTGTCTAGCAGAGGTGCTAGTCCAGGACTGAAGATTCCGACTACCGCTCGAACATCTCTGCTCATGCCGTGAAAGCACAAGGTTAGAAACAATTAAGTCATTGAGGGCTTGGCGATTGATCCCTCTCTGTATCTTAATTTCTGAGCCTACAAGAGAGATGGATGAGACTATTTGCATGGGCATGTAGTGACAGGACAAGGAGGAGTGGTTTCAAACTGAAAGACAGTAGGTTTAGATTAGTTACTAGGAAGAAATTCTTTACTATGAGGGTGGTGAGGCCCTGGAACAAGATGCCCAGAGAAGCTGTTGAACAGCCTTCCTGAAGTGTTCAAGGCCAGGTTGGATGGGGCTTTGAGGAACCTGATCTAGTGGAAGGCATCCCTGCCCACGGCAGCGGGATTGGAACTACATATTTAAGGGCCTTCCAACTCAAACCATTCTATGATTCTGTGTATCAGTTTTACCCTGTACATCACTGTGACACTGTATGAGACACTAGTGAGAAAAAGGAACTTTCAAACCCATATTCTGTCCCCATAAACGAATACACAGATGAGCACTGCCAGCCTTAAGAAACTGGAGCTAAAATGCAAACACTTCATTACATTTACATAGTTGTGAAAATTTATTAGTTACAGTGTAATGAAAATCAACTTTTTTTGGTACAGGCAGAAGTAAAAACATACTTTATATAGAAAAAAATCACAGCTTTAAAAACTTACATTGTTTAAAATGAGTAAATCTGGTTGTATTTCAAGGCATTGGACTTTAATACTTAATTTTATGCCAAACCATCACACAGTGCAAGAAATATTCTGCAACAAATTCCATACAGCAGTCTTCAGAGTGTTTAGTCTCACAGAATCTCATGGTGGCAAAAAAATGTACTGAATACTTTTCCATTTAAACAGAAAACATTGCTGAAGTTACATTTTTCTTTCTTCACATACTCTCTCTTATAAAAATATCAAATTGCAAATTTGACAGTGTATTCTACAAATAAATGCGCCATAAGCAACAGGAATTGCAACTTTGGGACAGCTACTTTACAAAGTGGATTATAAAAATAAATTATATGGCAAATATCAAACAAAATCAAGCATGTGCCTTAGGCTTTGCAAATAAAAGTGAAATTCAGCTGCTGCTCTCTCTCTGATTAGATACTTTTAAAACACCAGCCAGGCCATTCGTTTTTAAAGCTCTACCAAGAAAAAAAAATATATATAAAATCTAATGGAAGCACTAATACTTCCACAAATAATCAGTAGCACAAGTGACCCTGGTGTTGATGGCGGAGAGCTTCTACAGTGATCCATCCACGGGCATGGAGGGTAGTGCACACAGAGAGCTCTAGCGGGCGGTAACTCATCTAGAGTTCACGCGCAACTGGTGAATGATGACACTCTCTAAAAGAAAAGAGAGCAAAACATTTGGGTTTATGAAACTACAAACGCATTGCAACTTACTTTAAAGAAGAACAATTACAATGGCAGTGCAAGGCATTTTTCTAAAAATGTCTCACGGACTTACTCTCTATCACTGCTTGATAAAACTGTCCTGGTTAATGTTACAAAGGGAAACTAAATTATTACCTGTTGTGGGCTCAGAGGCCCTTGGCTTCCACTTCAATGTCAAGACCATCATTTGATTGTCCATAGGGAAAAAGGAGTAATATAGTTGAATGGATTAAAACACAGGGACACCAAAGTTCCAGTTCCACACCCAAACTAGGTAGAGGAAGACTTAAGAGTTGGGTGTCCAGTATCTTGTCAAAGCAAATTCATCATAAATCTGATGGCAATTCATAAATGGGGATGAGGAAAACGTAAGGGGTCATTTCTCTCTTTTTTTTTTTAATTTAAACTTGGCTTAGAAACCTATGCTGCATTTATTCAGCAAGTCTTCTTGAATTTTGCTGCTGAATTTAATGGGGGTAAATTTCAGCCACAGCATGCAAAACTAAGTGTTGGCATTTTCTTCAAAAGGCTGGATTTAATTTTGCCCCGTGTGTAGTATCAGAGGTCCCTGACCCCGATTAATCCCTGGGCTCTGCTGAAGTGCTAATGGCCTGGTCTTCTGTTCTTCTACCTATATGTACAGCTCTTACAGGCAACTTTTTAAATATAAGAATTTAACTGTCAATTAACATTTTTCTCTGAAAGGGTGTATTTTATGCATTTCAAATAATGTAACTCTACAAATACTAATTAAAGCATACAGGAATACATTTTCAGAAATATTCTTCTTCATTGAAATTACTTTTGTTAAGATTCCTTCCTTTCTTAATAGCCTGAAGATTTTTCAAAATTTACAGGACCCAAGAAATGACACTAATTATTTTACTTTTGCCTTTCACATTTTAATTGACTTCTGCCTTTATCTGCTTTCTAACTAATATTTGCAAGGTGTTTCTTGAAGTTACATTATAGGAAGAAAGAAAAATGAAAATATTTTCCTTGTACTCTTAGTGCCAGAACTTTGCCAGTAGATGGCAGATCCCAGTGCTGCTTTTCAGATGTGGTGAAGCAAGAGCAGGGCTGAGGAAACGTCCAACAAAATATGTTAAGGCAAATCAAATAATAGAATTTCTCGAATTGGAAGTATTTATTTTCTATGAAATTTATCAATAACAAATTATTTTAAACAAAACATGTACACCAGTTCTACTGCATTTGAGCAGTGAATGTGAAAGAACCACAAACTACTGAACCATTTTACTTTATAGCCAGTGCTGTTCTAACTTGAAGCTCTTGTGGAATATGATGTTAAAAGCTGCATTTACATAATATCAGACTATAACCTAAGGTGAACTCACCCCTTAACTTCAATGAGAGTCACATCAACTCCATATGAAACGATTATTTTCTTAATATTCACTGTGCACATTTAATAAGGAGTTTAGACACAAAATTCTAAAAAAATGGGTAGCAGAAAAATATCACACTCGTCCTTAAGGCTGACTGAATGAATAGCAAAACTACAGTCAGTGTCTGAATCAGACACCTGTCTCCTACAAACCCAAACAGTAATTGTGCAGAAAAGAGTAGGAGGAATAATAATAATATTTTTTAAAATCAAATCATTTCCACTGGTATTTATCTTTCATTCATTTCTCATACACCTAGAGAACACACAGTCTAAGTTTGTCTTGGTTGTTTGTATTTGAAATGCTTATATAATATATATGAATATATATATTATACATACACACAGACAAGGTGTAGTTACTAAAAGAGGTGTCTGAACAGTTACTAAGCTAAAATTAGAGTAGGGCAGATTTTATCAGATTTCTTTTGGGCCACCTTCGGTAGGAATATGATTATATTTGAAGGATATGATTAAATAACTTTTTCTAGGGTTCTAGATGGGAACATTTCAAGGAACTATGTATTCACTTAAACAAAACAATTTATTTTAATGAAAGGAAAAGAAAATGAAGTTAATGTAAAACAGCTAATTCTGCTTTCAGTCCTACTGATATAAAGCAGAACTTCTCCAGGAAACACATCAGGATACCAGTTCATATAATGAAGCACATCAACTGACATTTTAACATACAAAGTTTAATTTCTCCTTACAATATATACAAACAAATATCACCAGATAATACAAAAATGAATGTACCACAGACAAGGCACACCCAAGCAACAGAAGAGAATCATACATCAGTTTTTCTATTTTTAAAATCCCGAGGAGAGGGTTTTTTTTGTTTGGAGAACCATTCACACCTGAGTGTTTCATACCTGAGAGCTCCTAGCTCTGCACCTGACAGTAGTTAACCCTGGTTACATTTTAAGGAAAAAAAAAAAAAAAAAACTAAGGTAAGAGAAATGTGTAGGGAATAAGATTCAAAGTGAATGGGATTAATATCTATAATGAGAAATACTGCATATAGTTTTGCCCAAGAGAGATCAAGCAAAATTAAGAGAAAGAGGATAACTCACACTGACGCAGGGGAGAAAACCATTCCCCGAAATGAAAACAAGTTTGAAAGATGAGCTCACAGAAACTCCTGCCAGCAAACTACATGTTTCAAAGCAACTCAATGAAATTGGCCACTGATGTGTGATGGGAACTTATAATTGGTCTGAAAATTGTCCTGACCGTTGCAGCTTATGCCAAGTACCTGAAACCCAGCAGGACAGTAGCTTACTCTATTTTAAAGACATGCTCTTCCACATCTGATCAGAATTACTGAATATTCATGTAAATATTGAGCATCTTTTAGAACGTGTGTAGCATATTTCAAGCAGTGAGATATGACTGGGCATCCTGTTGGCACAGATCAATGTGTTAATGTGGCCTTAGAGATTACTCCCATGGTGGTAATTACTATGTGCTCTAAGTGGTTTGAGGTTTAAATACAGTAACATGCATGCTCTATGGGCATATTAAGAAAAGTCACAAAGTGTTTGGGTTTTGAAAAGTCACACTAAAGGGTGTCACAAAAGGAAAAAACATGGGCAAAATAAATCAAAATCTCTATTTTTCTTCTACCATTTCCTTAGTATGTTTATTGATCTGGGAGAAACCACCCCAAGCATTATAGTTGAAGCTCTGTGCCCCTTCTTTTTCAGTCACACTTACTCAATGCATTGATCTACTAGTGACTACATTAGCAATACCCATATGTAGAAGTGAGTCTGGTGACAGGATCTAACTTAGGGAACACAGCAGAAAACTTATTAGGAACTAGATTTGAAATCAGAGAGATCACCTGAAGAACTGAGGGTGCACCTTCTCAGTGCATGTGTGCTGCTCATGAATGGATTGGCATTTTCCCTGCTCTTCCCCCTCTCCACCTTACTGCTCGTCCTAAGTCATTGGTTCCTATGGCTGGGCTTGAGTTAACATGACTGCTTATATGGCCATGTCATCAGCCAAAACAGGGCTTCTCTCCAGCTGACACTGAATATGACTAAGAGTACAAAGATTAGTTCTCAGTCATCTTAGTTCCTGACAAAGCATTGTAATTATCATCATTCTCAGTGCATTATTTTGCTACAGAAACTGTTCAACTTCATTACAAAAAACAAACAAAAAAACCCCCCAAACAAAATGGCTGAGAAAAAGGTAAGAGAGAAAGCATGAGGATGAGTGATTCCAGATGATCACTTAGGAAGGCTTGGTTTACGCATTATAATCCAGTAATGCAGAATACACAAAAGCCCTGTAAATAAAGCCCAGATAGTTTCCTATGGATTGATGTGTCAGAGTTTGATTCTTTGGTGCCCAGTAAAATCTGAGGTCTGAACAAAGCTTGTCCTTGTGCATTTCTGACATCACTCTTTTGTGTTCATTCTTTGATGCTGTATGAAGGTGAGCACATGCCCTACTCTTTCACACAGTGAGGCACTGCTAAGGTTTGGCTCCTCTTCTCTGCGTTCTTCTTAAACTGGAAAAACTTATTCTGGAGACCCCTATTGCTCTGTCAGGTTTGGATGAAATTGGTTGGTGTGTTCAGTGTTATTCATTAGGGAAGGAAAGATGGAGGGATGGATGAACACAGACACTTCATCTTACAAATCTTCTTTTCAAAAAGGCCAGGCTCAAGGCAGCCTTTGGAACAGGGACACAAATCGGGGAGGGGGGCTCCCTCCTGGTTTAATATCCTGACCCCTCAACCACTCTCTTGTTTCTGCTCAGTGAATACTGAAACATTCCATGCAGAACGGCACCGCCTTCACAGCCTTTCCAGGGGGGAATGAGAATACCACCTTCTTCCCACTCAGCTGTCAGTGCCACAAGTGAACCTGCCTGCAGCTGGGGTGGGTTTGAGTCTCCTCAGATACTGCTGAGAAGGGAGACCTGTCTCCTACCTTTGAAAAAAGGTTTCAATCAAAAGCTTTTGAAAATAAGCAGTACTACCCCTGCATTTGTGTGGTATTTGATCAACTAGGAGGCATTCATGATCCTGCAGTCACTTAAAAAAAACCAACTGGTTTCCTATGCCTTCCTTCTTTCTTCTTCTGGCCCGTGAGCCTGACACTAAGTTACGTTAAAGCCAGTCTTTGTGCTTTTTGCCAGTTCCTTTTAATTCAGATCAGTTCCCCAGTTAAGTTCAAACACTAGAGTCAGCTCAAAGAACAACCACATAGTCAGTGAGTACTTTCATGGCTGGAGGTGACAAAGACAGGACTACAGCTTTTCAGTCCAGTGTGGAGTTACATCCTGACTTTCAGGGACCAGGAGATTGTGGCTTCACTTAAAAGCCTCAGAGGAAATACAAGAATACCTGCATTATGTATCTCAGTGAGGTTCAGAGGCTGCAGTGCTAGAGTTAAGTCGTAACAGAATGTTGGGGGTTGAGAAAGTNGCTGTGGAAGAACATCAAGAAGATCATCAGGATGCCTCTTGGGCTTAGGCAGTGTCTTTAGATTTGGTTGTTTACACTGCCTTCTGGAGCTGACCTACTGAATGGAGAATCTTACTGTAGTCACTAAACATAACTGTCTTCAGATTCAGAGGAAATTCAATGTAATACAATTAGTTATGCTTGAATTTTTAAGAGTTCTGAACTATAGGCTTTCTTTTTTCTTCATCTTACCCTTCCACCTTTAGGAAACAAGAATATTAAGTCAATAAAAACAGATGTCAAAAGTTATGAGTCTAACTAAATACCTATTTTTAGCTAACATTTTAACCAGCTGCCTGATTCCAACTCTTTAGACTTCTGCTGCAGAGCAAAAGTCCGTTTTTGTTGCACAGCCCCTGGGGAAAAATAACAGGATCCTAAGGCTGACTTACCTGTAATTTCTAAAGTCTGTCTCATCAAATCCCAGTGACTCTACAGGAGCAACTCCCAGCCTGTGCCTGCAGTTCTGGCTCTAGTTGTGCCAGTTTGTGTGCCCGTTTGTGTGCCCTAGCTTTCAGGAACTGAGAGGCTGACTTGTTTCTTCAGGTGAATTACTTTTTTAGACCTCAAACAAAAACAAAATTTTCAACCACAGGCATACGTAGAACAGTGAGTATGGCAACAGTTAAAGAAGGAACTAAGTTTCTTTGACACAATGAAGGCTTAAGGCAGCTGTATCAAGCCACATTAGCTTGGGGATCACATTCGCAATATTATTTAAATGACTGTTTTGACCTTACAACTTCCTTCAGTAACAGTATTTAGAGTGAATATCCAGAAAAAAAAACCCTTTTTTTCCCTTTAAATATCTGTTATAAAGTCTGTGTCACAATAAGAACAGCAGGATCTCAGGAACAATGTATTGATGTACTGTGGCTTTTAAGTGATAAGAATTACTTGAGAGGACCTAATGTATTTTTGACATAGCTTCACATTGCTTGCTAATTTCAGTTTCCAAGTTTTATCTGAAGTTCTGGGAATAGGAGTTATGAAAAATGCTACTAATATTTATCTGATGTTTGGATGCTATAGGAACCAGAACTGTAAAATTAACAGGCATTTTAGGTGCTACGTGTGTAAAAAAACACAGTGTACTTCTTTTTTGATGTGGCAAAGAAAAAATGCCCTTCACATGAATAATAAAATGCCAGCTCTACAATGGGATTATTGTCGTATCTGGATCTGAAATCAGAGAGCAAAGCAGACTGAAAATTAAACATTGCTTGGATTGAATATAATTTTGTTGACCTTCTTTGACAGATTCTTCCATTAAATATCTTCTCCCAGGCCAAATTTCATATTTTAACCACTGGTGCATTTTCCTTTCTGTGAATTTTATTTATAATTTATTGGTGGTCTTCCCACCTTGTGTTCTGTTTTAACCACTGGGCCCTTCACAGCTTTCTGAGGTGGTTGAAGCAATGTACATCTTTAAACCCATCATTTATCGGTCTGCTCAGCTTCATTTCTTTTGGTTGTGACTTTCTGCTGTGAAAACGGATCGCTTAATGGAAATGTGCCTAAATAACTTTACTGTTATTAAATAAACAATCATAACAATCATCAGCATCCACACTATTTCCATGCTGGAACAATTCCTTAAAACATGCTTTAAAAATGCAAACATACAAATGAGGAAATCACAGAGAGGGAACGATAAATGATGAATCACCATGGTATGGTAAGGCAATGTGCATTTATGACAAAACATTTTAAACAACTAAAAACTGAGAGTAACTTTCTTACCAAACCCTCTCTCTTTCACTGCCTGTACCTGAGCTGTGCCTTTAGATAGGAATTCCTGCCACCAGCAGTCTGCGCCGCCTTACCCTCTAAGACATAAGGATGCTTGGCAAGTAAGGTTTAAATGTAAGACCCGACCAGGAAAACTGAAAACCTAGTCAGGTCAATGGAATGAGTTGCTTCATAGCCTTAAGTGGTCTTTGGAGCAGGCACAAATGGATTGTACTGATTTTTGCTAGACAGTGTTTCTAAAGCTTTTGCTGAAGACTAAACACCTTCTGGCTCACGAGCTCACAAGTCTTCATCTGAGCCTTGAGCTGGCAGTATCCCAGTGTGTTTAAATCAGGGACCTGGTTCTAAGTGTTGTCTACAAGTGTTAATTCTCTCTAGAAGAATTAAGTTGCTGCTTAGCACTGCTGCTGCCAAATGTCGTGAAACATCCCTATGCCCCTGAATTTAGCAACTATCTTGAAAAAGCAGCTCACCACTGAGAAATGGTTTTGATGAGAGGCTCCTAGAGAGAAGTCTGGTCACACGGTGCCCAGCCTTCCTCTCTTCCCCTCTCACACCTGAGGTATGGGCTTTCATTAAAACAGGACCTCAAGTGTGCTGTCTTCCGGCATTGCTTCCCTAGGCCATGTGGCATTTCAATAATGTGATCAAGGCAGGAAGGAGAGTAGCCTATGAAGCAGCAAATGTGGAAAGTGATCCGTTAAGGTGGAAGACAATCTAGTAAAAGTGACCAAACTTCCTTTGATCTACTAAAAAGTGACCAAGTCTATCATTAAGAATTCCAGAACTAGATTAATAGTCTAGTGCAGTTACCCCATTCTCACTTCCTACACTGAAAATCTTCCTGGCATAAAATTGCCTTTTTGACAGATATTTTTTTTTCTTTTCCACTTGAGTAAGGGAACAAAAGGATTTTGTTATTTAAGTAGTCAGTGCACACACTTATTAGTTTGTTGTTAAGTGATAGCTGCAGGACTTCGTTAGTACAGGCAAACGTGAACAACTACACAGACAGGGGAGCTGACTTCCATGGCAGCAGTAAAACCTGCAGAACGTACCCCCTGAGCCACCACCATCAGCCCTGACCCCCGCCCTGGGAGGCAGAGCTGCTGGCTGAAGATTTCTTCAGTTCTATTTTCATAGACTGAGTCTCGGCACGAGGCTCGAATTTTGTCACATTTCCTGCTCCTGCGGCTGCCATTACTGGCTTTCCTCCTTTCATACCTTTTGACACAGGAATGCGGGTGGGTGTAGGTCTCGGGGATGACCCATCCTGTCCTGTCTGCAAAACAAAGAGACAGAGAAAAATGCCATGAATGAAGGACTTCTTCTCATACATGCTCATCTTATACTTTTCTGTGGTTCTTCATTTACCTCTGAAACAACGATATACCAAATCATACCTACTAGCAAAGTAATACATTTGGAATCTGGCCACGGGACATACTGCTAGAGTAGGGCCAAAGGTACAGCTGGTATCAAACGAGTTTCCCAGAGCTGAGGTGCAGTGTTTTGAATAAAGATGTCATAAGGATGGGAATTTGTGCAAATCTCCCATTCCACACCATGACATAGTGCAGGATGGCCTTAGAGGCTACCACAACATTGGCTTGGCTGTCAAGACAGGTACAATATTAGCATCTTGTACAGACTCTAGTATAGTCATATGAGGCTAATGCTGAACCCAGGGTAACTGCCAAATTTTAGGAGCCGGGGCATGATCACTCAGCATTAGAAATAAAATAGAATTTTACTTCTCAAAGTACGCTGAGGTCATGGTTGGGGCCACTTAGTTCTGCACGGGGAAGAGCAGGGGGCTGGGAGAGAAAGAGACAGAGAAAATATTTGGATTTCCTTTTCCTGTGGCTGTGGCAGGAGGGATGTGGGAAAGTGCTCTCCCCCTCCAAGCCCTAGAAACTCTGGGGAGGCTGAAGCTACTAACCCAGATTTCCAGGGATACCTCAAGGTAAGTGTGGATATGGTCATTTTACTTTCTCTGTCAGACTTCTGCCCTGGACAACAGCCTAGCAAGCACTCTTATTCTCAAATTTGAATACTTCAGAATTTAGAAAAAAAAAAAAAAAGAACAACCTAAGTGGTTGGCTTGGGGCTGGCAGACCCAGCATAGCTCCTGTGCCCTTCTGGAGCCAGCCCCAGCTGGAGGCCAGGCCAAAGTTATCCCATAGCTTTGAAACTGCAATCAGCACACGTGCTTAAGCAGCTGAATCTCACCGTGTAAATGCACAAGGAGTACTTGGATAGGATAAAAAGACTCAAAAGGGCCAACTGCTATTTTCTGTCTCTCTTGGCCAGATAATGATGTGGTCAAAGGTCAAAACTGGAGCTACTCCATATGAATCATGACTTTAAAAAAATACTTATAAACATGACAATTCTGAAAGGAAAATGGGCTTTATCTCCTGCAGTGTGCAATACAGACACAAATGATAATGGTGACAACTTCAGTGTCTCTGAATTTCATGTGACTGACCTTTCTGTTCAGGTTATGGATAAAGACTGTGATCTCACAGAAGAGAACAATTCTCCTAAGATCCTGGAATCCTAGCTAGACCCACCTGCTAAATGACTAAACTCTGCAACTTATGATGTGTAAGCAAAATAAAACTAAACTGCTGAAATAGACTGGATTGGGGGATCATGTCAGCTGCAACAAGCATTTGTACATTTACTTAAAAATGCTCTACAAAGGAGCATTTTTCTCTCTCGAATGTTTTTCAGCCAGTGGCATCAGAGCTTTCTGCCTGCATCCTGAGCATGCGAAGGAAAACCATTCCTTAATCTTCTAAGAACAGTTCAAAACCCCATGTGTACACTCAAAAAAAAATCACAATTGGAAAACTTGAATGCTGTCTGCCTGACAGGAAGGAAGCCATTTTCAATAACTAAAAGCAACATTTACAATAGCAGTCTAAAGGCCAATATGGAACTCACATGTAGATGTCAAAACAAGTTAGGCCCATACAATTCCGTAGGGCAAAACATGCAAATGCATTCCATCAGCCTTGGAAAATATGTCAACATCCCAGGGAACCCAAATGACAAACATCTTGTACTCCCTGAAAGAGTTCCACAGTGTGTAAACATGAGGCAATCAAATGGAGTAGCTGGAATCTCAGGCATTTCTTCAGCTTTATTCACATGTAAATTATTAACTAAGGATTTGGGCGCTTTCAAGTTACTCATTTCAAGCCTAAATCACTCAGAAGCACTTTGAAAAGAACTCTAACTTGCTTTAAATGTCTTAGTTGCCTTCATTCCGGCATACTAACGTGTTGATCGCATGGAAGCTAATGCCTGCTTCCCAGGCAGCTGCAAAAGCATTTTGTGTTTGCCAAGTGAGATGGCACAAAGGTGCCTCCCCAGCCGGCTGTCCCCTTGGGCGCGGGAAGCGGCAGCAAGCAGAGAACACATCCAGTCCACGGCTGTAGCATCTGTGGCAGTGAACCCACACGACTGCCTGGTCGCCGTCTTTTTTTCCAAGAACTCAGCCATTCCTTCCAGCCCTGCTTGTCTGTAGGCTGCTATCTTCTGGTTGATCCAGGAATGTGGCTCCAACAAGAAACCAGCCTTTACGCAGCTGACATGAAGTGCCCGAGATGCAGACCCATGGGACACTGGGTGACACAAGCTGGATCTGAGCTGGCAGGGCAAGACATGGTGCTACAGCAGCAGAGGGACCCAAGTGAGGTTATGCAAGGCGTTACTGCGAGTGAGATGAACACATGCAGCTGCTGTGATGCAGTCATAATCAGCTCTCACTGCAGACACAGGTGTATTAACCTGTGAAGCTGCAGTTTGGTTGGACAGTCCCATTAAAGGGAAAAAAAAAAGCAAACTGAACATACAGAACGTGTAGCATGTTTGAGTAGCTTATAACAGATCCTGCTTGGTGCATTTTATTGACACACAAAGAGAATGCTTTCATGCACACACTGGCTTCTGGAATATTTTAATTACAAAGGTGTCTTTTCAGCATTTGTTCTCAATCAGATCAGGCCTCAGCTTTCCCTGGACAGAAATAGTTCAGTTCAGTGACCAACAGACACCTTGTGCAAGTTGAGATGCCCTGGGCTAATCAAACAATGTGCACAGGGCTGGTAGACAAGACAGATGACCCAAGGAGACCTAAAACTGATAAAGCAGCTGGAAGGTAGGTAGACTACTTGACAGCACTGAAAATGACACTAAAATAAAGTTTGTTTAGGTAACTGAATCCTGAAAGGGTGGGACTTGAGGTCTAGTCAATGTAGTCAGCAGAGCCAGTGGGTGATTCAGCTCACACACAAGCTAGCCATGTCCCTGCTGTCACCACAGAGCCAGCACGCAGGCCTCAGTGCTGCCATGGGGACTGATGACTACAGACTGACTCAGTTGCCCACACTGAGGCATCTTATGCCATCTGAGGTGTCCCAACAGCTGTCACGGCAGAAAGGTACGGGTCTGTTATCCCTCCCAGCCTCACACACATCTCAGCTGCCACAGCACACAGCCAGCACCACACACCTCTGCACAGGCAAGTGCAGAGCTGTCCCCTGCACCTCCAGGATCTTTAGCAGCAGCTAAGAGCATACATGGGACACCTACGAAGAGCTACATTTAGATGCCGATCTCAAACTAAGTGCTGCCCACTTACAAGTGGCTTTACAGCTGCATAAACTACTTGTCCCGTTAGCTCTGGCACCCAACAGCTTCATAGCCGGGCCCTCCTGCCTCGGTCACAGGACACTCTGCATGGTTGGTGCTGTGCCACCGTGCTGGCTCTGCTGCAGCCGGGATTCCCTCTGCTCCCTGCAGATTTGCATGGCACTGGCGTCACTGTGTACCCTGGCAGCATAAACAGTTGGCACTCCGTGCCAGGCTTGTAGGCGGTGGGGAGCACAGGGATCAAAGTGAGTATAGGACTGGCAGCCAACCTGGCAGCCAAAGAAGATCCACGTTCACCAGCAATCCTACAACCAAATATAGGGCCTAAATCAAAAAACAGGATAGAGTCACCACTGTTTTGGGTTTTTTCACAAAGAATACTTGGGATTATTCTGTGGGATTTTTTCTGCAAACTCTGTGAACTGTCCTGGGAACAGAAATTTGGGCCAGTGTGCTAAAGCAAGACTAATAACCAGCTCATTTTGGTCTTCACATCCTCTGGTCTCTGTAGTCCATCTGTAATAAAAAAATCATATCCTAGGTCTGCTAGGATAGTCCAAGTATTTTCCTGTGAGAGAGTTTGACTGTAATCAAGCTAAGGAGGACTAAACACCTTTTTTTTCTGTTTCTATGGGAACTATCCAAATCCATAGGCTGCCATGGAAAAGGCATTAATACATTGTACAAAGCGTCTTGTGTGAGGAGAGTTAAGACAAAAATTAAAACCAGTGAGCAAAGAAAGCAGCTGTGTATCAGTTCGTCTTGTTAGATTTTATTAACTTAAACCCTCAAAATTGTGTCTGTTGGTTTCATCTAGGGTTACTGAGTAAATGATCACAGCTTGATTTTTCTGACTAGGGGCAGTGAAGTGTGTTTGTAAAGTTGACATTTGCAAAACAGATGGTGAATACACATTTTTTTTTCAAGAGGTTGGGGAGGAAAAGGCACATTTGAGCTTGTTCGAAGTTGCCTGCTCAGCTGACTAGGGACATTAAAAAACAAAGGGAAGCATAAGATAAAGTAAATCTTATGGTTGAACTATTTTCCTTACATTCCAAATCAAGGAGGATAAAGTGAAGAAAGAAGCCAGTTTTTAGCCAGAAAAAAAACAAAACAAAAAAGTTTTGTCTGCCACGGTTCAGTGCATCATCACAGTAGAGACAGACATCTAGTTAAAAAGAAAAGTTAAAAAAACCCAGTTTTCCAAGCTTCTGAGAGACAAAGGAGTTTGTAAATTAATTAATTCAAGACTTTAAAAAACGAAAAGTTGCCTGTAATATGTAGGGAAACACTGTAAAATAAAGCGTATACAATACATTATATAGGTGGGGAGAGAGAGCGAGCGCATGTGCAATCCCAAACAGATCTGTGTGATGAATGCAGGTTTTCTTAATTCAGAAGCCTTACATGGAAATGGCAGCTCCTCTCCAAAAGTGCCTTAAATACACTTTGACATTTCAGCTCAGAAGGAGATGGCTGACAAGGCGTGTTGTAGGGGTCTGCTGACTCTGGAGCAGCACGGCCAAATGAGCAGGGGATGACTATTCAGTATTTGTCAAGATACAAGAAAAAGGCTGTAACCAGTGAAGGTATTGCATAAAAGGTATCAAACAAAAGAGCTTTTCCCAAAGCCCACAACTGAATTCACTGCCCCCTGATGTTGTGGAAACAACAGTGTAAATGAGTTCAAAAAGAAATTAAAATAATAAATAGAAGAAAACTCTGCCATGGTCTATTAAAGACAAAGATATGGCTACAGGCTCTGGTTCAGAGAGAAATACCCACCTATTGCCAAAAACTGGGAACAGACACTGAGGGAAACTTTACTGTGTGTTTACCCACTCAAAAAAATCTTCCCCTGAGCATCTGTTGCAGATTCTGTGTAGCTAAGTAAGTTTTTGGACTAACACAGTACTGCTGGTTTTCTGTTTTGGGTAATTTCTTCTTTCCCAGGGTATTTTCAACTAAAGCAATAAAAATGTATGCCCAGTAATAAACTGGGGGAGGACTATCAATAAATACTGCCCACTATGGTTAAAGACAGAGGTGGAAAGTCTTTCAGTATGAAAAAGAAGCTGGGGTACCACTGTAGAAGCCCAAAGAGAAAGCAAAAAAAATATGCTACAGGAAGCACTATTGTAATACAGCACTTACAGAAGTTCAGAGGAACAGAAAAAGCTCTACTATTCACTGGCTAAAGAAGCTTGGAGCTGTAAACAATGACAACATGTCTGCTTATTTATTCCTTTGGAGTTCAGTAATATATCAGATATTAAGTGAATTATATGGGGATCATGGGATTATATCAAAGAAACACCAGCCTGCATAGTTAGAGTCCAAAGACTAGCTGGGCCAAAAAAACATGAGGAGTATTTTCAAAAGTCAGAAATTGTACTCATCAAAAATAAAAATACTGCTCTCAGTTTCCTGCTCTGTCATCCCCATCATTCTTTGTCCCTGTCTCTCACTTGCAATTTTACTGGGTTGCCATTATGAAAATAACTTTGAAGGGACTTCCTCTGGAAGTTAACTGCTTTGGGAGATAATACCAAAAGTATACCAGCATCCAACACTGGTACAAAAATACATGAATTGGGCAAATTCTGATTTTATAAGTAAGCTTGACGCTGAAAGAAATGTAGGGAAGACAAGACTTTCTCCTCACCACCCCCCCCTCATGCTCCATGCTGGTGTCTCAAACCCGAGCTACAGTTTGTCCTCCTTGCCATGAAGACCACACCATGAGACTACACTGCTTACCACTGATTGTGTTCCTCGTGTGGAAGATGTTGTAACGGGCGTGATGGTGATAGTACTTGTCACCTTGCTGGCTCCAGGCCGCGGGGACAGGTTGTTCCGAGGCGATCGAAGGACGGTACCAGTTACAACCTCCTTCTCTGCCGCGATGTTCACCGGTCGGACTGTTATCACAGGGCTCGCACCATCAGGCGTGGCACTGGCAGAACGTTTAAACTGGGAACCCAAGTGGATGTGGATTTTGTTGTCTTCTGTTGTAATAATGTTGGCATTGGCATTGTACTTGCGGATTGGAGTCGGGACAGTTTGCTTTTCTGGTGTGACTTTGAAGACAGCCCTTCCCATGGTCATATCTTGTGACTGCGGAGAGACGGAGATTTCTGCCGGCGCTGCAGATGTCGATACTGTCATGATCTGAATTGGCGATGCAGGTCTGTCGGCGAAGGGTGCTCTCCCTCCCTCTGGGGACTTTTCCCTGGAGAATGTTGTTATAGTGACTGGAGACATGGAACGATCTGGGCCCATGGGACTTTCATTGCCTTTTCCTTTTTGTGGCATAACATTTGGAGAGGGAATGATGGTTATTCGTGGCTTCTGATTTCCCAAAGTAGGAATGACAGTGGTACTTGAAAAAAATTCCTCTGCAGATGGACTGGTTATCTCCAAAGTTGCTGTACTGTTCTCATGGTCTGGTGTCACCCGAATATGAAGAGGTTGACCCTGCTTTGGTGAAAGGACAACCTCCCCGGGATGTACTGGACTACTGTGGGTGCGGGCTCCTTTATCAGGAGTTGTTTGAGCCCCAGCTTCCCTCTTTTTCATCCATGGTATCCAAGATTTCCTCATAGCAAGCTCATTTGCTGCTGGAGGATATCTCTCAAGCACTGAAGAACGCTCCATGGGTTTTTTCAGACCTACCTGTCGCAGGTTGCTCATGATATGATTCTCCTCCTGGAAGGATTTTCTTATAAACACTGCTGGAGTTTCTTCTTCTGCTGCTTCATTGCTTAGAGCATCTGTCTGCACGCCAGTGGATGTCACAGGAACATCGACCATTCTTCTCCCATTCATGCTGGGCCTCAGAGCGCGGCTGTAACGCTTAGAAAGTTCCAGTTCTCTTGTCAGGTTCAAAACTTCCTGCCCCATGCTCTTGTTTTTGCTTTCCTCTTCCATAAACCTTTGCTGTAGAACTGAATAATCGACTTGGAGCTGAGAAAGCTGGTCTTCTTTGTTCATGAGCTCATGGATTTTTTCCTTAAGTGCTTGAACTTCTGCTTTCAAATCTCTGCTTTTGGCCTCTTCCAGACGAAACCTGTGCCTCAACTCTGCCTCCTGGCTCACCACTTCACCTTTTTCTATTGCTTTGGTTTTGGCAATCTGGAGTTTCATCTCCTCCAGCTGTTGAGAAAGAAAATTAGCTTTATCCTGCTCAGTCCTAAATTTCTGCTCTAGTTGATCATACTCATCTTCAGTCTTCATCAAATCTCCTTCAACCACTTCCAGTTGTTTGAGACGCTTTTTCAATCTTTCAATTTCAATGGTAAGTTCCTTAATCTTGTTGTCCTCATGACAACCATGCTCTGCTCCTTTCCTGGTTCGACCTCTTGTAATTTCTCTTTCTACTTCCTCCATACCATCAATTCTTTTCTTTAACAGGTCAACTCTACAGCTTAATTCAGAGGATTTTTCTTCTTCACTTCTCAGTTTGCCAATTAACTCATCCCTTTCCTTTGTCAAACAAGACACTTTTTCCTCCATTTCAGATTTCAGTTTCAAAAATTTCTTACTTTCTTCTATCAGCTTCTCTGTTACATCCATAACTTTCCCTTGTTCAACTTTAAAATTCTTGTTTAGGCCCTCAACCTTTTTTTCCTCCTGTTTTATTTTTTCCATCATATTTTTTCGCTCATCAACCAACATTACAGTAAACGACTTCAGCTTTGTAAGGTCATCTTTTAAGCTTATTTCAGCCTTTTCCAACTTGCTTTCTGATGTCTCAAGGTCCTTCACTCGAGTCTTCACCACTTCCAACTCATTTATCAAATCCTTAGTCAAATTTTTTTCTTTCTCCAAGTTTAAGTGTAGCTGAGTGCATTCCAACTTACTTTTACTGAAAGCCTCTTCCAGCTTCTCTAATTCTGACATTCTTTTCTGCAGTTTTTCCACTTCAAGTTTCAACTCTTTGCTATGGTGCTCTTCCTCATGCAGTTTATTTTTCAGCTCTTTGCACTGGGATTCTGTTTTTGTGATCTCTTCATCTTTCCCCTCCATTTCAAGCACGCGCTTGCGGAGGTTTTCCACTTCTGCCATTAAGCTAGAGTTCCCACATTCCCCTTTTGCTATTTTATCTCTTAGTTCTTGAAGTTCCTCCTCAGCTTTTTGAAGATTTTTGTTAGTTTCTTCCAGCTCCTCGATTCTGCGAGTCAACCCCACTAGCTTGAGCCTTAGCTGCCTATTATGTGACTCTTGATTAGCCAGTTTAGCAGTCATCTCCTCATGCTCTTGACAAAATGATGATGTTTTGTGTTCAAGTTCTGTCTCTAATTTCATCAGTTTTTGTCCATCTTCTTTTGTTTTTGCACTAATAATTTTAAGCTTTTCTTCTTCTTCCTTTAGTTTTTGGGTTAAGTCCTGTATTTTCTGGCTTTGTTGACCAAGCTGTTCAATATGCATTTGTCTTTCATCCACCAGCATGAGTGCAAATGATTTGAGCTTGACTAGTTCTTCTCTTAGTTTATTGATTCTCTTTGTATGCTCCTTCTCCTTCCGGGCCTGATAGATCTTCTCCTGCTCAAGAAGCTTCTTCAACCTGAAACAAGTTAGAAGACATGCGTTAGATTAAAATATATACATGCATATATACATATATATATGTATGTATGTATGTACATTTTTCTATTTTTAAAATCACCTTTGTTTTAGCTTCTTTTTTTTTGTTAATGGTAATCTTCAAGAAATAACTACCTACTATAGTTATATTCCCAAACCAAGTATTTTGAATTACAAAAGTTAAATAAAAAATACATAAAATCATCTAGAAGTCTGAAACACAGTAACATTTTATACATGTATAGATAACAAATACATGAGGTTTTCATTTCTTTGCATGTATTTCTCTGTTAGGATGACGTTGGTAAAAGTATCTAATATCTCAACAGAACAGGTATTATCTACTCACTAATCCATTAATACCAAATTTGTTTTAAAAAGTGGATTCCTCTTTATGTCTTGCATACAGAAGAACATGTAAAATAAGATAAAAGATTTAAACTAATTGCCATATGCAGCCACACATAAACAGACCAATCCTGGTTACAAATAAACCAGCAGGACAGAAGATTACATTAGCACAACTGATAACCATCTGGGCACCATAGGCATATGAAATTAGCAGGAAGATAAATTTTCGAGCATGGTGACTATTATGTTAAAAGGTTTCTTCTTCTACATTTACATTTAGTAGATGCTGTGAACAGAAAGGATCAGACTAGTCAAACCTTTGGCTACAGCTAACCTCATCTGGAAAATGCTCTTCTCCACATGGTCTCTAAAGCTGTATTTTCAGACAGTATAAAAGGTCGCCATATACAAATTAGGTGACTTCTCAGAAAGATAATGAAGACATACATTACCCAGCCTTACCCATGCAACATGAAGTAATGTAACTGTTTTATACCTGTGATTTATATTCAGGATATGCTGACATCAACACAGGAAGTTCCTGCACATGTTCTAAGCACAGATTTATGAGGATGGTGATCCTCAATTGACACAGAGGTACAGATAACACAAGGATGTATCCCTGACCAATCTAAAAATGTAAGACCTTACTGTAAAAGCAGCAGGCTGACTTAGAAAGACACAGGTATGCATGCTGAATTTACTGTGAAATAGTATTTTTTCCAAACCACTGTCACAGCACCTACAATTCCCATATCCTCTATCAAGATGCGAGATAATTCAAATCCACTTGCCTTGCTTTCCCTAAGTCTGAAGCTTTTCAGCTTCCTTTTTATAAGTGAGATGCACATCCAGTTGGTAATAGCAGAGCAATTAATGCCTGGTAATTAACTTGCAATAACTGGAACACCCATATGTTAGCAAAGATCAAATTTTATCAGTATTTTTATCTCAAATGCTGGACTGTAGATGATAACAGGTGGAGTACAGATATATATATTCCTCTCTGCTACCACAGCAAGTGATGCCAAGGGCCCCAGGGCACAATGTCAGACAATACAAAGGATGTCTCCCAGAGCCCTCACCTGAACTCTACACTCCTAACAAGAGCCAGATTAACTCGGTACTCGGCAACTGTTAATGTTTCACTCCTCGCTCCTGGGGGACCAGAACCAAAAGGAACTGGAAAGAAAAGCTATAAGAAAAGAGAAGGAAGTCAGAAAGCAGAACACAGGATGCAGTAGGTAGGGAAGGAGAAGGCTGAAGAATGCATTTGAAAACAAGACTCGGATAGGATGTGGGAGTAAGAGAATAGTAGGAACCAGCGGGAGAGAGAAAAACAAACAAACACGGCAGCCAGCCTTGCTAGGTCACAGATTATTTTCAAAAAAAAAAAAAATCTCTTTAGTTGTGGCAGCTCTTTGGAAAGGACTGAAAAGGCGTGCTGGTGGATGCCTCATTATGGGTCAAGTTAGAATGTCAAAAGGTAAAAAAAGACCCACTGTCACAAAGCATGCACTTTTCACACTGAAGAAGGAACTTTATTAGCATGCAATATATTCCCTGGCTGCTCTATCACACTGCTTCCTGTAAATGTTTCAGCCAAGAACTCTTCCTCATCTCCCCTGGCTACATTTTTAAAGGAATAGTATGTACCCTTCCACAAAATATTGTTTGCCATGACAGAACAGTGTAGCCTAACCTGGTGGTGCTCTAAATGACCCATTGTACAAAGTCACAAACATAGGAGAATGTTTCCAGCCTCCCTTGTCCCACAGGAAAATTTTAAGGTGACCCCTATAAATTAAAAATCCCCAGAAGACAGCGTTTGTTTGTTTTATTTTTTAATCTTTACACCCCAAAGCCTAGAGATGCTAAGAAAACTGTCTATGATTTGTAATTCCTAGGCCTGCACATGCAATTTTCACCCAGAAGTTGTTCCAGGAAGTAGGTGCCAGCCAGGCTGCTAAACAGAGTGCAAAATAATGCATGGGCCACACATGGCTCCACGTGATTACCAGAGAGTCTACTGGGGAATACTGCCGAGAAAGACACAAAAAACCACAAATACCTGTTAAACTAAGACCAGAAAAATGCCAGTCATGAGGCTGAGCAAGAGAAGAAAGCATGTTAGCCCTGTCACTGCCTTGCAGGAGTGCTAGCAGTGGGGAATAACTGGCTTGGCCCCTCTGGGAAAATAAAGCAATATGCAGCATTTCATTCTGCCTCAGCTTTAACACAGGGAAACTGCAAGTCTTAGATAGAACAAGCCAACTTTCACAGAAGATACTTGACAATACTTCTGTTTTCCATGTCTAGGAAATCTGGTTCTGTGGGGGAGGGATGGGAAAGCAGCACACAGATCTGTGTGTTAATTGCCAAACTAATTTAAAAATCTACACCTTTTCAGTGTTACTTCTAGACACTAAAGTAAAGCTGAGTTTAAGCTTGATCCTGTTTTTCCATCTTTGTACAACTTTCATACCTCAGTGGTTAAACTGGAATTTCAGCAGGACTGCAAGGAGAGGTTGTCCCCTCTTGACCCTCACAGCAGATTTGCTGCTATCAGGCTTCTCATCCTACTGCTGCTGCTAACGTTTGCTAAGTAACACCGATTTGCGTGGGCTCCTATGCAACACTAAAAGCCCCTCAGACTCCCAGCACCTGTGTCTTCAATGTGTTAGCCAGAGCAACTGCACTCTGCATCCTCAAGAGGCTGAAAGCACCTGCATTCAGGATCAAAATCAAAACAAAACAAGACCTTTAATAATGAAACATTAGATACAGCCAAAAACACTGACAATCTGATACCCCCAGCCCAGTCCCTGCATGTAGTGTCTTGGTTTGTGTTTTTTTAGGGATGGGGAGAAATGTTTGGATACAACTGGATAACCTGCATTCATCAGTAAGAGTCTCAAGGGTTTGGCATCTAGATCCCAGCAGATTTCAGCATGCAGAAGCGATCCATTTCCCTGCCGAGAGAGGAACCATACTGCCTGCTCCTCTGTGGACAGCACTGCTGCGGTCTGTGTGGCACCTCTTTTCCCCACGGGTTACCACAAGTACCATATCAAAGCATGCAGCCCGAGTCAGTCCCTGGATACACGGTCTTTTGCTGCCATGGGGATCCTGGCGGTCTCTCCCTCTCCTTGTTATCTGTCCTCCCCACAGAATTTGAAGAACAGGTCCAGTACTCAAGACAGTCACATTAGCCCTTGCAGTACTGTAAAATTAAGCAGTAAACCCTTATGCATGATGACTGTGTCCAAACTGTTAACTGCCTCAGTTAAAAACAAACACCCCAGGACAATGCTGTTCCAATTTGGTTCTATAAAGAAAGATGCCTGACTGGCATGGTGCAGGATGCTGGAGTACGGAAGCTACTGATGCCACCTGCCATGGTCCCTGCTGCACAGGGAGCTGCCTCTCCTGGATCCCCACCAGCCTTAGCTGTTCACAGCCACACCAGGCAGCGCTAGGGCAGCAGGAGAGCTCTGTTGTCAGCCGTGCTGGGGAGGCAGGAGCCTGAAGACTTTCAACAACCAATCTCAGCTATAGAGAAAGCAGACATTGGACTAGAGGAAGAGCAACTATGGAATTAGTTTTAACAATATTCATGAATGGTGTGCTGGAAACAGCCAGCAAGGAGAAATGTAGGAGTGGATGGGCAGTAACCAGGCTCTCCCTCTCCTCCTTCCTTTAAGTTTGGTGCTGAAGTGTTTCACTGCACAATCTTTCTACTTCCCCTTCCCTCCTCCAAGCTATGAATTGATCAACAGAAGTGCAAATGGGATGCTGATAGCTACAACTCTATCCCTCCAGAGATGTGGCTTCATTTCTTTTGTCATGGCTCCCATCAAAAAAAATTCACTTCCAAGTGTTTAAAACAGGATGCAAAAGTTAATAGCCCCCCAAACATTTATTGAAAATTATACCAGTGTGTGTATCACCCTTTCTGTTTGTACTTCCATCAAGATGAGAAAACATCACAGGTACTCACACAACCTTTTCCATCCCTAGCATAGAAGTGGGCACTCATCTATGCCAGGAAACCCTGGGAAAGTAGGGCAAGCCAGAGGATGCCCTGAAAGGCCATAAGCTGCTCCTATGGTTTGCATATATGTCAACATTTCAGCACCTCATTTCAGCTGCGTTGGCCTGTTTTGGCCCCCTGCTCTGCAAACAAACAAAGCCAAGCTTCCCAAGGTGTCTCCCAGTGTTTAATGAAGCATTCAAAGAAGGGGCTAATGTGGAGGGCAGTCTGGAGAGGTGGAGAGCTACTTCTCCTGCTATCAAAAGTGACAGCGGGAGGAACAGC
>VYZQ01000233.1:0-12623 GCA_013400655.1 Mystacornis crossleyi
TTAAGGGAGTGTCCACGGGACTCAGGGGAAGTGGTTCTAGAGCTGCTGTAGGGGGCAGTCGCTGTCGAAGTCCCTGCCAGGCTTCGGCCATGTGCAGCAAGGGAGAATAAAATCTGAAAACATCTGTCAAATATCGTCTCCTTGATTCTTCCACAGGCCAAGGCTGTCTCCCAGGGAAAGGTTGCAGCCACCCCACTGCAACAGAGTATGTTCTTAATATCCAGCCTTAACCTTCCCTGATACAGCATCATGCTGTTCCCTTGCGTGCTATTGCTGGTCATCAGAGAGAAGTGATCAGTGCCTGCCCCAATTTAAAATCAGAAGTTGTTTTCATGCAGTGCAATAAAGCTAGAGAAATTCTTTGTAATTATTTATTATCTTTGGGAAATTGTAACAGTTTAAACCTTTCTCTTTCTGGAGTCATTTACTGGGAAAAATATTAATCCTCATTTGAGTGTGTCAGCCATTAAACATTTTACTGTGTGCTCTGTAGTAATTGTCTCTCATTGTCATCTATTTGAAGTACGACACATTAAAAACATAATTAAATATCAACTGAGTAGATTGTCTGGGTTGTCTTTTCCCCCATTTTAGGTTAGTGTCATAGCCACTGAACTGTAAAACCAAAGTGGGAATCAGTCCATGTAATCCTATCTGCAATAGAACGTGTGTTGACGCCTGCCTAGCCCTGTAGTCATCTGAAGGACAACTAACCTACATTAAGAAAGATTAGATTGTCATCCACTGGTGTCCAGGTCTTCAGATATGTATAATGAAAAGATGTAAGCAGCTGACTAAGATGTTCTGGATTTCACTTTGCTGGTTTAAAATATACTTGTAGCTCTGTATTTGCTTTACTGAAAAATTAGAAATTTTCTTTAGGTGGCCTGGATCACCTTATTGCCAAATTAGGTGCACTAGATTTCACTCTCATTATCTTGATAATGCTGCATTCTGTCTGGAATCCAAATCTAAAAGTGGTCTCAGTTTTTTTTTCTGCAAAATGACCATGAACTGACCCTTAATAACAAATTGTAATGTCCTAACCTTATTCACAATAATCAGTAAATAACAAAATGGTGCAAAAAGCAATTAACATAAATTAATACATAAATTTTAAACAGCAAGCTCTTAAAAAATTCTAATCAGACACTTACTGACTCAAGATCTAATCCTGTTGCCACTGAAGACAGGTCATATATTATTTTAATTTCTTCTATCAAGCTTGCTAATTTCTTGTTCTTATAATAGTGTATATCACTGTAGTATCTAAGTGTCACTGAGGAAATAGTAACTGCTCTAACAACTGGCCAGTAATGTAATTTTTTTCTCTCTGTTACTCTTAAGGCAATTTAAATACATTTTTTTTTGTGTGATTTTAACCTCATCTCATATCTTTTTTTTTCTCATCTTCTGTTTCTGCACCTCTTCCATTCCTGAGGGCCATCTCCAGTGATATTTGGAGAAGTTTATATATTAATCAAAAAGGTGTTCCATTTAGATTTATTTTAGTCTGGTCAGATAAGGTTTTGATCCTGTCGTTGAGAAAATGCTGCACCAACTTTTTTTTTTTTTTACTCTCCCCACCATAGCCCCTACAGAAAATAGTTAAAAATGCAAGTCATCTTTATGAGGACAGATACCCTATGAGATATGTCAGGCTTTAGAGATCAACAGAGATTAATTTTGAAGATGGCTGATATGAGATGACTGTTTCAGGAGTTATCACATTAAGCAATGTTCTAAGACGGTGGTGACTTTATTTTACTTTTATAAATAAGGAGACGTCCACATTCTGAATTTGCTTAATTTTTTTTACTGTTATGGTGCTACCACAATCCAGACATCAACAAGATTCCAGGGAAATGCCAAAATGTGATGATCTATCACTATGAGATGAGATAGAAGGGTATATTTTATTATCCACTAATGAAAAGAATTTTTAATTCTCAGTAAAGACTCATCTGGCAATCTTGGCTGCAAGAAAATTAAGAAAATAGGTAGTTCACTTGAAATCCACAACTTTAAAGATATTCTATTTCAAATTAGATAGGACGTCACTGGTGGGCAATAGCATCAGAGACACGTACCAAAGAAACTGCAAAGCATAAGAGAAAGACAGAAACAAAGAAAGCTTTCAGGTTAGTTTAAGGATAATAAAACAAATAGGCTGCTTAATCACAACAAATACATAAGTTTTGTATGTACTAATTAAGACCACTGACACCTTGAAGTGTCTTGTTTATGTACTTTGCAGTATTCACAGAACAATTTAGATTCTCACAGCTGTTGCCAAAAGTCAGTCTTAGTCCATTGCTTTAATTAATCTATGCTCATTATCAGGATGGCAGTCTTTCTATGAACATAAAGTCAAAGGAGAAGATGTATCATTAGTAGACTTCTATGAGCAATTTGCAGGATACTGAGACATTAAATATTTTCTACCCTTCATGAAGTTCTTTGATATGCAACAGTAACAATGACATCTCTAAACATAATCTTCAAATAAATACTTGAAGATTTGTGAATCTGGTGGATAACATAAAATGCCAGTCACACTAACTAACTGCTTCCTCATTTCTTAATAAATTAAGGGGTGTTGCATAGAACATATGGCTTTATGAGGATCTAAATATTCTTCCAAGATCATGAAAAAATAACTCTTGTTATAAAAGAAATATGTAATTAGAGCAACTTAGGAAGGAAAGAAAAAGTGAGAAGTGGATTCTGTTGCAGAAAAATGCACAACCTACTTGATCTCTCCTTTTCTTGCCTGTTTCTGTTTTTATGGATATTATGTAGCTATACAAGATAGATAATGTGAAAACATGTGTTGCATTTATTTTTTTAGGCTGAAAATATGTTCTTACTGGTATTCTATTGAAAAGTTAAAAACATAACTTAAAATTACATTAGATTTGAATTAAAAGTAAAAAGATAAGATATTAGGGGAAATTGCAGCAGGAATATTTAATAGTCATAAACATACGTATTATGACTCCAGCTATTGTATTTGAAAAACAAACAAACAAACGCACACCTGTTTCTGCAAACATGTGGATATTCCCACACACCCACACCCCCTTCCAGAAGTAACAAATGATCATAGATCTCTCCAATAAACAAATAGTTCTGAAAAATACACTCAATAATATTGAAATTGTCTGCAAGTTAAGAAAGGACAATCAAAGACAAAAGGAGGGCACAAAGAACTGCAAAACTCTAAGATGACAGAATGTAGAACATATATGTTTACTTTTTTTTTGTTTGTGTTAAAGGGGCAAACAAGCAGCTCATTCATTTCCTATCAACAGAAAAGTGAATACAGGCTTTAAGAAGTGCTAATTTTCATCAAAAATATAAAGCAGTATGTATCTGCCACCCGTACATCTAAAGTATTTCAAATTCTTCCTCTTGATGATCCCATGATGAAAGTTTAAAAATGGACCAGAATATTATTATAATCTGGTCTATTTAAGGTCTCAAATGGTCATGAAAGGAAAGCTTAATGTTTCTATCTATAGCATTTATTTTAGGGTTGGATTAAGTAATATGTTGAATGTCTTGATGATTTTAATTTGCCTTGTGATCTGCAAGGACAGGTATTGAAATATTAAAAAAAACAGCCAAGAATAACTTTCAAGTGGAGCTAGCCATTTATGTTACTGAATAATACCCTGATAACAAAGTTAATTAGACACATAAGAAGCAATCAGTGTTTTTTAAAATGGGAACTACTGATATTTATCAATTTGTTCTTTGCTAATAATAGCTATATTAGGCCTCATAATGAAATGTACATTAAACCTCAGCATACAGAGGGGACAAAGAATTATTAATTCTAAATAATGCTGTTATTTTGAATTATGCTGAAAAGATGTCATCTTAGTAAAATTATGTACACATACATAGTAAAAAAAAAAAAAAAAAAAACCAAAATTATTGAGTTATGTAAGGGTTTACAAAAAAAGATAAATTTTTTAGAATTAAAGCAAATATGTCATCATTACATTCTAAAGGTAGACACATAAGGTTTTATGTTCACTATGAGGTCATTGGAGTGACCAAATGCCACCCAGAATTTCGAATCTCCAGCACTGGCCATGTTTTCAAAGCAACTTGGATTAATAGTAGATAGCTTAAAGAGTAATGCATAATTCAAATGCTCCTGCTGACTTGGTCACTGCTCACATCTCAGATTTAATGTTTTTTGTAGTTAAGGGCATAAATACTGTCACATCCTGGTAAATATAATTTGGCCATTAGTAGTGGAAGGTTGTAGACCTTGCGCTGACCTGACTCTCCAGGGTCTCAACACTTGTCTGGGCTTGTCCTGTTAGCTGGTTTCAACTCCTCAGTACAGCCACTGGACTTCAGAGAGCAATTAATCTCAGCCTAAAGTAGACATTTACATTTGACCAGCCAATTCTTTGTTGCTTTAATTATATTATTACAGATTTCCCCCACGTACTGTAGATGCGTCCCACTGCTCCTTTTCTGATTTGGCAGCTTGCCTGTGCCAATTGTCCTTGTGACAGTGTAACATAGATTGTGTCGGGAGACAGAGACCATCTAAATCCTTCCTTGGCATTTCCTGATGAAAAATAAAGAGAAACTGTAGGCAGAATGAACTTATTCTGAACTCAGTTTACCTAAAAAGACAATGCAGTTACATGTAAAGCCAGGTCTTCTTGGCTTTTAGGCTCCTAGGGTTTGCCAGTTCAGGTAAATGTGGATATGATCATAAGAAGCAGGAACACTTGCCTGAGCAAAGAGCTTTCAGATATTGTTAAAATCATCTTTGAGATTTTCTGTATTTTTGCTATTTAACATGCACATTTCCACACTTTTTTGTGCTCTACGAATGTTAATGCTCTGAAGACCATAAAAGAATAATTTTTAATATTTCAAGTCTGTAAGTTATTTACCCAAAAAGGGAGAAAAAATATAAAAGGAAGGAAATTTACAATAACTGAAAAAAGGCATAAAATATAATAAGCAGTATAGGGTGGATACAAATTTCACAAACATATATTTACAAAGTTATAAAGTAGTTTTACATGAACACTAATGATGTTGGATAGACCACTAACACTACTGCATATGCAAGTACTTGTTATGCTTGTTCATGTTGCTTATTTTATAAGGTATAATCCTGGGTTGGCTGAAAAATAAGGGATCAGAAATTAACACAAAAGTCAGTTATACACATGTACCTTATTATTCAAAAAATCAACAAACCTAACTTTTTAAAGTTAGAAAATAGACCTACCTAATAAATCCATTAAACATTTACAAAGGCATAATTTTAGTGAATACAAAAGATCTTCAGACATATAAATTTATGGGTCATGTCCTTTAATTTGTCATAGGTCTGCTGGAGTCAGTGGAATAATATTTTTCACTGAATGAAAATGCATTTTTTTATATTTTGGTGTTGTCTCAATAGTATCAACAATTTTTCTACTTATTTGCAATCATGTAGAATTTCATTGGATGCAATCTGAATTTTGCTGAATTGTTTGCCATACAATACCTTCCAAGAAGAGCTATGTTTTTAATTTATGCAATGAATTTTGGCTATGCTATTCCCATTAAAGTCAATGGATAATGAACTACTAAAAAACATGTTTGCCACTTTGAAAATTTATGAGCAAGAAACAAAATTAAAAAGTTCAGTGGCTACAGAAAGAGGCTTTGTTGTTAAACTTGCCCAGTATTCAGTTGCTTGGCTTGCTGAACTGCAACGTGCATGCTTCACTGGACACTGAAGTTTTAAATCTGCACTGCTGGTTATTTGTAAAAGCATCATCCACCAGTTCACAGGTTCTAGGACAATATGGAATGGGCCTGAAAGTACACAGCTGTTCTCGAATTTCTCTTTCAAATACCGAGAAAGAAAATGATACATCATTAAAAGCATATTAAAAAAAAAAAGAAAAAAGAAAAAAGGAAAACAGACATAAAATATAAAGACTCATTCATGTTCTGGACATTGCTTTTAATCTCCAGTCAGAAAAAAATCTGAGGTTATCTTTCAGCACTCAGTATATCTTTGTTTATTTATCTGGAATTCAAAGAATGAGAAATATAGGATAATGAAAAATGAAAAAAAAATATCCCAAGTATACAATCTGTTTCTTTTTCCTTTTTCTTTTTTTTTCCCCCCTTGAAGGATGTAATCACTAAACAAAACAGCATGCTTTTACTGAATACCATCTGAAGACACTGCTTGGTAAAGAAAGTACTCAGCAAAGGATGTTCTCCACTTTATGAGTATAGAAGACTAAAGAAAGCAAAGCCTGAAACCATTACAGGAGTCAGGTTAGAAGCATTAGGCTACAAAACACTCATACATTATTAAATATGTCAGCTGCAGCATCAGAGTACTTCTTAATACTCCTTTTCACTGAAATAAAAAATTTATTTGTTAATCATTAAATGAGACAATAAATCCAAGNCTGGGTCCCCCCACACTGTCCATGGCCCAGGACCCTTTGTCAGCCCCCCAGGGCCACCAAGCCTTGCCCCAGCAACACTGCAGCAGGACTGGTCCAGCTTCCCACAGCCCTGTCCTGCCTGGATGCAGATCCCACCAAGCCAGATCCACCTGTGGGCCTGTGGTCTGTTCCAAATTTTAGGGAGATATCTGATGCTGGGACTGTCCCTGGTGCTCCCTGGCTGACCTGCTCCTGTTCCCCATCATGACCAGTGGAGCATCCTGGCAATATTCACCTCAAAATTGTTCAGGTTTTTGTATGGGTTATGTTGGGATATTATCCATCAATGAACTACCACTCAGAGTTTTCTTATCTTTCATTTAATCTAGGAAATTACTCCTAAGAGAATCATGATGTGGGTGCACCTTTGATTCTGTAGAATAATCAGCCAAAGTGGGTCAGTTATCAAGATACAGTCAGAAATCTTTTTTGTTTCTCATCTACTTTGAAACCCCTATTAACATGAAAGCTGTTCCAAATATACCTAGGACCTGTGTTATTAGATGGGATCTCACTTCTTTCTCACTTTCTGATGGTATATCACCATCACGGTTTAACCTCACCTAGCAACCAAGCCCCCCACAGCTGTTCACTCACTCCCCCACCAACAGCATCAGGGAGAGAATCAGAAGGGCAAAAGACAGAAAACTTTGTGTTGAAAGACAGTTGAATAGGNGCAGCATCAGAGTACTTCTTAATACTCCTTTTCACTGAAATAAAAAATTTATTTGTTAATCATTAAATGAGACAATAAATCCAAGGAAAAAAAAAATAATTATATTCAAACATTTGTGAATACAGGAAGTTTTGAGAAAATAAATACCTTGCTCTTTTGGAGTAATCTCTATGGTATGCCAGTACTTCAGGAGTCTTACTTGTGTATAGTACATGCTTAGGGTCTTAATTTTGATGTAATATATTAAAAGATATTTGGGGGTTGGATATGTAAGGAAGAAGTGTGAAGAGATAGAAGAGAGAAGGCAGGCGTGTGGTAACCTGAACATTTACAGCATTAAAGAAAGATGCTGGAGTGAGTCTCAGACAATATAATTTCTTTAATTTGAGACATTACCATATACAAGCTCTTTTCATGATTCACATTCATGTCATGGCTTGTTGTAAATAACTTTTTGGCCACCTGTCTGTTTAGCACTCATGAGCAACGACAACACTTCTGTTCAGGGTGTAAAAGAAGGATCTCGCCAGCTGAGGTGCAGTATTTCTCCATCATCACTGGGCTAAACACCAAATATCTTGCTGCTTTATTGACACCACACTTATTCTGCTAGTTTGCATTTTTATTTAGGCAATTTTGTCAGTACATTAGCGATGGCTTAACAAAATTTGCTGAACACTGAAGCTTTTTTCATTTTGGCAAGATAGCTCTATGTCCACAATTTTCACAGGGTCCTGAATGCTTTCCTCTCCCTGCCCAGCTCCCTCCCTCCCCCCCCATTTCTGGGTCCCCCCACACTGTCCATGGCCCAGGACCCTTTGTCAGCCCCCCAGGGCCACCAAGCCTTGCCCCAGCAACACTGCAGCAGGACTGGTCCAGCTTCCCACAGCCCTGTCCTGCCTGGATGCAGATCCCACCAAGCCAGATCCACCTGTGGGCCTGTGGTCTGTTCCAAATTTTAGAGAGATATCTGATGCTGGGACTGTCCCTGGTGCTCCCTGGCTGACCTGCTCCTGTTCCCCATCGTGACCAGTGGAGCATCCTGGCAATATTCACCTCAAAATTGTTCAGGTTTTTGTATGGGTTATGTTGGGATATTATCCATCAATGAACTACCACTCAGAGTTTTCTTATCTTTCATTTAATCTAGGAAATTACTCCTAAGAGAATCATGATGTGGGTGCACCTTTGATTCTGTAGAATAATCAGCCAAAGTGGGTCAGTTATCAAGATACAGTCAGAAATCTTTTTTGTTTCTCATCTACTTTGAAACCCCTATTAACATGAAAGCTGTTCCAAATATACCTAGGACCTGTGTTATTAGATGGGATCTCACTTCTTTCTCACTTTCTGATGGTATATCACCATCACGGTTTAACCTCACCTAGCAACCAAGCCCCACACAGCTGTTCACTCACTCCCCCACCAACAGCATCAGGGAGAGAATCAGAAGGGCAAAAGACAGAAAACTTTGTGTTGAAAGACAGTTGAATAGGGAAGGCAGAAGTCTTACACAAGCAAATCAAAACAAGACTTCATTCACTGCTTTCTGTGGGCAGACAATTGTTCAGCCATCTGCAAGACAGCAGGGCCCCATCACCAGTAATGGTGACTTGGGAAGACAAATGACATAACTCCAAACATCTTGCCCTTGCATCTTCTCCCCTCACAGTTTACAGACGAGCACAATGTCATATAGTCTAGAATATCCCTCTGGTCACTTGGAGTTAGCTGTCCTGGCCATGCCTCCCTGCATCTTTCTATGCAGCCCCAGACTCCTTACCAGTGTGGGCATACTAAAAGCAGAAAAGGCCTTGCCTCTGTATAAACTGCTCAGCCATAACAAAAACATCTCTTTATTATCAACCCTATGTTCAGTACAAATCCAAAACACAACCCCATATCAGCTGCTGTGAAGAAAATTACCCCAAACAAAGCCAGCACAATCACACACAAACTCCCTTACAGAACACCTATAGCTCTTATAGGTGCTTTAATGCACCAAAATGAACAAAAATTTTCAAGGAATGATGAGAAAGTCAAGAGGAGTTTTCAATGGCACATATTTCCAATACTAAACCTCTCTCTCTCTGTGTCATTCAAGCTTGCAAGCAGCTCCAAGTAAAAGGCATGTACCGCATGGCGACAAGAACTCTTTTTAACAGAGTGAAAACATAATAATTGCCACTGCCTTGGCTTCTTTTTCTGTTTGCTCAGTGGTACCAATGTCTGTGCAAACTTCTATGAACACAAATAGATTGCTGTTGTTTTTCTAGTTCAGAAGAAACTGAGAGTGATCCATCTTTTCTGTCCTTTGTGTAAATAGTGCAGTAATCCAGGAGATGTTGCGCAGTGTACCCGCTGCAGAGCACATGGTGAAAGAGTCTGTTTCTGTATTTTAAACTTCTCACAGAGACAATAGAAGAGCCTCATCTGTATCTATGGGATAATGTGAATAAACTCAATAGGTAGCACTTAGTAAAAATATATCCCTGGAAATACAATGCAATAACTTAAAGTAATTTCATAAATGTGAGTCACCTAATACAATTATAATGTTATAAAAAGCCATTTCAGAGGCAAAAAATCTTCATGCATGATTAAATAACAAACTTTGTCTGAGCATACTGAGGATTTTTTAAATTGCAGCAGTCCTTTTATTTCAGCTTCTTCTTCAGATATAAGATGAGCTTTTTATAGATTTATCTCCAGTTTTTAATTTTCTAGGTAGTGTTAACATTCTCTCTAAAGCAAGAGATGAAACAGAACTGAAAGCACTAATGCATAAAATACTTTCCTTCTTCAAAGACAAAGAACAATATACTTTTAAGTTTAGTGATGTAACTTTCACCAATACAATACCTCATTATTCATGACATTTTGTCCATTATAGCATGAGATTCCTCAAAAGAAAGAAGAAATCATCCAACAGAAAAGTCTAGCTAATTGTCCATTGTCTGAAAAATTGAGCTGGTGTAATGGATGAAACATCAGTTACAGCAATTGCTGGTGTTTACTGACAGAAGAAATGCATCTCTGAAATTATTGTACCAGAAACCTCAGAAATCTGAGTCCTGCTTTATCTAGATGGATAGAAAAGCTTGACTGCAGAAGAAAATTATATATATACATACATATAAGAGATATTAAATGCCTTAAAATTATTCTTGAATGTTATATAAACATTGCTTTTGTGGAATGTACAAGGTATGGACTAATTTCTTATTTTTTTATAGAGCAATTGGTGATTTTCTAAGAGCTGAGGAGGTACAAATATAAGGAACTTACTGAGAGTAGGAAAATATGTTTTTAAAATTTCACTTTAATCCATTTTTTAAAAAATATATACTATTAAAATGTATTTTGTTTGTTTACTTTTTTAAGTACACAAAATACTTTAATTATATATTACAGTTAGGAAAAGGCCAACATAAGTTCTTTAACACCTTACTATGACTGCTTAGTAAGTTTTTCAGTCCTAGGCAGCTAAAAACTTTGTCAATTAAAATTAACAAGTAACTAGAAGAGAAATTTAGACAGTTTGGATACCACAAGGAGGAGCTTTGGCAGTTGTACTGGGGACTTTTAGGACAGCTCTAAACAAAACAAAAGGACTAGCAAAACAGACTAGGAAATGAAGGCAAAGATGAACATGTACACAGAAGTTAGAAATGGACAATGAAATAACATCTTAAGATAGGGAAAAAAAGTGCCAGAGCCAGGGTATTCATGTGAAAAGACAGAAGATAAGATTAGACATTTTTAAAAAACTGATTTTGATTGAATTTGAGAAATAAGACCTGAGGAGAAAGGGAGAGGTCCTACATTAAATGTTAATAGAGTCTACCGTAAGAAAGTTGGTTCCTAGTTCTGCCTTCAGATAAATTACAGTGAGAAGTGTATATAATACAGAGGCAGTATTTGGCCCTTTTCCTTTGCCATTTTAAGATGATTGAAAATAAGAGAGGTCAGAATAAAAGACGGTTGGACCAGAGGATCATTTAGGTCCCTTCCAATCTGGTATTCTATGATTCTGTGATGAGATACCTGGAGGATTACAGCCGAAGTCTCTTTTCTCTGTAGTCTATTCCTACTCTAATTCATTTTGAGCTGTGCTTCATTTGCTGTATCTGGAAAGGTTACAAACTGGCATTCTCAGAGGACCTGTAAAGGAAAATGAGTCCTTAGGTACTAAGCAAAGATATAGAAATAGCTGTAGTTTTCCGACAGAATGGTGACAAAGAATGCTTGAACTGAATCTTTTTTTGTGTGTGTGCCTGTCTCATAATGTATGGTGTTAGAGGTGAAAACCAGGTATCAATTTTTGTCAAAATGCTATCTAATAAAAACTTTTGTAACACTGGCTGATCTTATTTGCAAGTATTGTCATCTACACAGGGAAAAAAAAGAAAGGAAAAAAACCCAGAGAACTCCCCCTCAAATCACCTGCAAAATAGAAGTATTACATATGAAAGTGAGGTTTTTTTGTTTTAAGAGTGTTCAAGGCAGTTGTATTTGTGAGCTTCTGTGGGTTTAGATGTCTGCTCAGCTCACAAGTTGGAGAGCACCCTTAGGAGAAATTGTCTCATCTTGTCTGCTCTAAGACATGCATTCTGAACATTGAGTGGCAGCACAAAAATTCAGCACAATGGGAATCAAGTATCAGTGTCTAGAAAAATAAAAATATGTATTTGAATCTAATCAAAAGCTAAATATTTTACCATATGATTTCTTAGATCATTCTAAAGGCATTATTGTTTAGGAAAAAAAATCTAAATCCTATATAATCATCTCATACTTTTTAGTTCTCTTCTGGCAGAAAGTTTTCCAAGAAATATTGGGGTTTCAAGGTTTTATTGTACTCTTAGAAGTTGGGAAAAATCAAGCATATGAAGAAATGAATTGGCATCTTCAGGAAATAAGGTAGCTTATGCATAGGAATATTGAAATGATAATATGACAGGTACACTATACCTCCAAATGAACCTCCAAGGAGAGGAAAAGGAAAGAGAAAAAAAAAATTTGTATTAAGATATAAGGAGGACAAGATAGGGTAACAAGATTGTGCTTCTGGATTATTCGATATCAGCCTATTTCAACAACCCTGGTATTAATTGGGAATTCTTTGTGGCATGTTGTAGAATGGAGACAAAGTTGAAAGATTTAGGATTTAGTAAATTATTACTTTCCTAAAATACTGTGTTAACAGCCCTACATGGGATAGTTTTTTGCCTCATCTAGATTGAATTTTAACCAATGAATAAGACAACAGTGATAAATCATTGAAATAATAGAAGACAATAAATCCAGATGTCCACAGTCCATAGCAGTATTTTGCTACATTTTTAGAACAGTGTTATTATATACAGAAATGGAATGTACACAAAAAAAATTGTAGAAGTGGACAAAGAAGGTAGCAGTAATGAATAGTGTACCTGTCATATTAT
>VYZQ01000236.1:0-18345 GCA_013400655.1 Mystacornis crossleyi
GTATAAACCTGAAGAGGAGCAGGCCCATCTCAGGGGTGCTGTTGTTAAAAGAGGGTAAGGGAGAAGAAATGAGCCGGTACGTGAGGAAAACCAGCAGTGTGGATTTCTGCATCCTACCACAGCAGGTCACTTGAACAGCTTTGAGGACGTTGGCCGGTCTGAGGGGGATTGTCGAGTGTGGTACAGCTTGATAAGAGAACAGCTGTGATAGCAACTGCCAATTTCTCTTTCTCTTAGGCTCTACAGGAGCAGCTGACATCGGTTGTACAGGAAATTGGCCACCTCATCGATCCCATAGCCACTGCAGCTCGGGGAGAGGCAGCTCAGCTGGGCCACAAGGTACTGTGCTGCCACCACAAAGGCATTGGGAATCTCGGACAGCTGAACGTTAGGGAAGACCTCAATTTCATAGCAGTTTCTCTTCCTATGGGAGAGCAGAAGAAAGCATTTGTAAGGAGAAAAAATCTGGAACTTTCAAATACTTGGAGCCAAGACCAAATAAACCTGTTTACATTTTGGGCCAGAGGAAAGATATTCTCACTGAGGTTTTGGTGAGGGGCTTTGTGTAAATGTTCGCTGTTACATGGAGTGCAAGTAGAGTCAAACTCATGCTTATCAGATGTCTGTCCAAAAAATCATATGTTAGAATGCACATACCAAAAGCATATTTACCATGGTTATTGCAAGATTTAGTAGTTTCTCACACAGCAAGTTCTCATCCTGTGATACATTCTTGAGAGTAAAAACTGTAGAGGCAACAAAGATTGAGAGGTTCCTCCCTTGCCTAGAGGAAATGCTTCTCAGGGATGCTCTTGAACAGCATGTGGCTCCTGTGGCAGTCTTGAACACGGTTTCATATGACCTCAAGGGACCGTGTGCTTCTGGAGGAGGAGACGTGTGGCTTTGCAAAGGAGCTGGACAGCGAGGGGAGACACAGTCCCTGGGCACATGCTCCAAACCCATGGGAAATGTGCTTTCTCTCAGCTTCGCCTGAGAAATGTGGTTAATGGCTTCCTGGGGTTGTTCTGGCTTTCTTAGGTGACACAGCTGGCAAGTTACTTCGAACCCCTGGTTTTAGCTGCAGTTGGTGTGGCATCCAAGACACTGAATCATCAGCAACAGATGACCGTGTTGGACCAGAGCAAGACTCTAGCAGAATCTGCCTTACAGATGCTGTATGCTGCCAAAGAAGGGGGAGGAAACCCCAAGGTAAGGTGGTTGTGTGGCATTAAGGGTGAGAGAGGTAAAACAGAAAAAACAGTGTATACCTGCTGTACAGTCACGGGCAGTGAAAGTGCCAGTGACAGCTCTCCTGATGTCTCTGTCTGAGAGTGGAAACATTTCTCCAAGACAGGATTCCAGTCTCCTCACAGCATCCTCTCAGGGGACGCAGAGTCAGGGTATGACAGCTATCTAGGCTCTCACAGAGAAAGCAAATGGTTACAAACCAGGGCCTGCCTGGTGCATGGCCCAGTGGGATGGGGAGCCTTGCCAGGAAAGGGCAGCAGCACACGACTGTTCATAACTCAGCTGCGGTTTGTGCCTTACAAGGAGCCCCTGTCTTTAGAGGGAATTCAGAAATACTCTGGCACCTGAGGCTGAGAGTGTCGTGTGCCACGGCTCCTTGTAGGAGTTAACAAGTTTTGTTCTGTCCACTTTGCTGCAGTGTTTTACTCGCCACCTTTGCCCAGAAGTGTTCTTCCCAGTGCTGTTACTGCTGTAATTTCTTGTGCTTCTGATTCACGCATTGTTTTGCAGAGAACATCCTCTTACTGTCTCAGTTTTCTCCTTCTGTGTCCTCCAGGCATCTCATACCCACGATGCCATCACTGAGGCTGCACAACTGATGAAGGAGGCTGTGGATGACATCATGGTCACCTTAAATGAAGCAGCAAGTGAAGTTGGCATGGTTGGGGGTATGGTAGACTCGATTGCAGAGGCAATGACCAAGGTGAGCACAGAATTTGACCCTTTTCTCACTCGGTGCCTGAAAGCTGATCCCCACTGCAGGGCTGTGGAGGAACTGGGGCTGATTCAGTGGTCACTCATGAAACATTGTCACAGGAAACCTGAAGATTATTTAATTTTGCATATTGTGAAATAAAACTGATGTGGGCCATGGTGCTCACGTTTGCAACCTACGCAGTACCTGTCAGTAGAATTCCTACAAAATATTTTGAATATTCTGGCATTTAACTGTCATCTTAGGTCAAGCGACCTCTTATTTTTACTTCCTTTTCTTTTCCTTATCTTTCATGTTAGTCTCTTAAATGAACAGCAGGTCAACCTTGAGCAAGTTACTTTCAGAGAAGATGATGCCAAAGCCTGAAATGCTGTGCTGTGCTTTGTAATGCATTCTACTGAAGGTGTATAGTTGCAAACCGTACATGAGTTCAAATACTTGGCTTTTCCTATTCTGTCTTAAAGACTGAAGACTTTGGCACATAAAGAAATCTTACGTTATCTTCTGGCATGAACATTTTGGTTTGTAACTTTTGTATCTTCCTTTCTGTATTAGCTGAGAAGAGAGGTTGGTTGACCTTGCACGAGAAGCAAACCTCGTGCTCAAAACTGCACATTCTCAGTACCTTCCAAGCTCCTAACCTGGGCTCAAGTATTTGCTGAGCTTCTCTCTACATCCTGGTGCACTCTTTTCACTTGGGTAGCTTGAGAGAGAGGAGATCATAGAATTGAATATATAATACAATGTTCCTATTGCCTGTAAAATATGCTGCTCATTGTGACTTTTTAATGCTGTGTTTTTCCCTCTTTCATGCAGCTGGATGAAGGTACGCCTCCAGATCCAAAAGGAACTTTTGTTGATTATCAGACCACTGTGGTGAAATATTCTAAAGCCATTGCTGTAACAGCACAGGAAATGGTAAGAAATTATCTTAGCAGGGTGCAAACTCTGTGTACATAAGGAACGTGGAATTATTTGCGCAGTGTTGAGACGCTCTTGGTCATCAAATTTTCAATAACCTTCTCTCTTTAGGGGTAATGGAGCAAAAGGAGTGATGATTTTGTCAATTTAACTCATGGATCTTAGTGGTGTGATCACAGAGGGATCCTCTACGGGACGAGTGCTGTATCACAGTACCACTTGTATTGTGGCTCTTCTGCACCAGAGCTCTTTAATGGGCTCATTTTGGAGGAGAAACAAAAGGAAAACCATATGCTTTTTCATCAGCCCATTTAACTGGGCTGAAATGCCACCTTTTGTTTATCAACGACTTCAGGATACCCTTTCCCACTTACTGTTTCATGTAGCCTGTGAAATAACACCAGTGTTTTCAGAGCCCTGTAATGCTTAATGAATGAATGCAGATCGACCTCCCACACTGTCCTTTTCTTGCGTTTCTATGACTCACCTGGGTTTAACAAAAGAGAAAAGTGACACCTGTTGAACTGAGATTTTTCTTGACTTGTGTTTCACAGTAATGCATCATGTGTTTTCCCTTGGAACAGTACTGTGGTTGCTCATTTGTTGTTGAGAGAATTGAGGGGACTGTTCATGAGTGCTGCAGACAGGATTTTTCACGAAGTCAGTTGCTCTTGCAGTCAAGACAGGTCCATGATTCTGCTATCTATGACAGTAGAAATTTGCCTAAAACTAGTTTTGTCCCAGGGATGGACCTCCACTGCTTTTACTTACATTAATTTGAGACAGAAGAGCTATCTCTGTTGAAAGGTAGGAATTACCTAAAGAGAGATTCATTTATTTATACTGACATCCTACTGAGCCATTCTGTGTCATCCTGCCTGTTCCTTCTCCGTCCTGTTCCCTCATCTGAGATGTGTTTTGCATTGGTGCTCAGATTTTTTCCGTGCTCCCGTGTCTCAGCTGAGACTGAGGGAGCTTAGCTCAGCTTTGACAAAATAAAGGTGGCTGTGACACACAAACCCCACTGCCCTTCCCAGTCTGAAGAACTGTCCCTGGCCGATGGCCCTTCTGTGTCAAAGAGTGAGGGATTGGCTCTAACTGCTGCTCTTTGATTCCTCCGTGTGTTCAGCGACTGCCTGGTTACCATGACTCTAATAAAGCATGTTTGCTTGAGTTTCCTCTGGAATTCTTGCTGGAGGACAGGTCCCTTCCATTTCAAGCGGATTAGTGGATTTTATCCGCGCGGCCAAACAGATGAGTGTGCTTCTAATCTGGGGTGTATTAACAAGTTTATTCTCATGCCTGTCGATGTTCTTTTTCTCTCGCCTGTGTTCTTTTTTCAGATGACTAAGTCGGTTACTAACCCGGAGGAGCTGGGAGGACTTGCATCGCAAATGACCAATGACTATGGGCATTTGGCTCTCCAGGGCCGAATGGCTGCAGCTACGGCAGAACCAGAGGAGGTCTGCAGCTTCTAGACCTCTTTATTCTCTGTACACGGTGGTGTTAACAAGGGTGTTCTTTTACTGTGAAGAACACAGTAAAGGTGACAAGCCTTGTGATAAGAATTGCCCAATCAAAGAACAGAAACCCTCTGTCAAAACCTCTGTCTGGCTTCAGAAAGAAACAGCCTGGGATAAAAGTGGATAATTCCACAGACCACAACAGAACCTCTTCAGTTACTTGGGACTTTCACTTACAGGCAACTTGCAAATACAAAGAAAACTCTCAAAACTCTTAATTTGTTACTATGTGGCTTTCCTTCAATCTGCATGTTTTGACAAGTTACAAATATGTATATGCTGTTTTTGTCTTGCCTGTAAGTGATTTTAAGTGTAACTTCCTATCCTGAAAGTGAGATTCATGCAGGCAGTCGGAGCACAAGTATCTTTTGCTGAAGGACATGCTCCACAGCTCAGAGGTGGAATGTGATGTGGGAGAAGCATCTTACTTGCCTGGTGCTCAGTGAGGAGGACGGGCTGTTTGCCTCAGGTGCATTCACCCGCTGTGGGAGTTGCTGCCTCTTCTCTGAACACAACTGCACCCTTTCACCCCTCTCTTCTTACTGGAGCATAGACAAACTGTGTCAAGGTGGGGTAAGAGGGTATCTCACCTTCTCCAGATGTATCAGATTATCTACATAAAACTCCTTCAAGGAGTTTTTGACTTTGTGCTTACATATCCTGCTGATACACTACTTGAGTGTTTTGTGTTCAGTAGCTACATGAAAAGCAATGGCTTGCACTTGGCTCAATATTGTTAAATTGAATTACCATTTCTGCACGTTACTTTGTGCCTGAGGTTGAAATAATTCCCTTTGTGATACTAATGGCTGTGATTCCTGCTCATTTATTAATCCCAAATCACACCTGAATGATGGAATACACGCAGGGACTCCAACTATCGTGTTTCAAAACAGGGACCACACATCTTAGGATGCAGGATTATTAATAAATCAGAAGTGGTGATAGCAGCATTTTCCACATTTCAGTGCTTCACATGGACGTAGTTGACTCTGGAGAGTGGAGACTGTGCGAGGTTCAAAACCAAGCAAAGAGAGTCACACACTTACATACTTTCTGGCCCAGTTTCAGCAGTGTACAGTAAACGTGTGCTTTTTACCTGCTGCACATACCTTGTGTACAGCTCACGCTGACAGGGCACTTCTGGAGGGTGAGGTAGTGTTGTTTAAATGTGAAGTTGTGAGTGCTTGAATTACGTCCCTTTGACTCGGGTACCTGCCTTATCCCTTCTCTTTCCTGGGCTCTGGGTCACTCCTGCCCTGTTCCATCAGTGAGCCTTTTATAGGGTTGGGCTTCGTGCATAGATGGAAAGACATCTGTCCTTTCTTTCTGGTCTTTGCAGAGAGTGTAGTGGTGGGTGGAATATTGGTAATAAAGATTCACCAGAGAGACTGTTTCCATTTCTATTGACACAGTGTACCAGCATGATATTTATTTTTTTGCTTTGTTCTTTTTTCCTTTTTCCCTGTGCCACCTTTACCATCCAGATCGGGTTCCAGATCAGGACTCGGGTGCAGGAACTTGGCCACGGGTGCATCTTTCTTGTGCAAAAAGCCGGAGCTCTCCAGATTTGCCCTACAGACAGCTACACCAAAAGGGAGTTGATAGAATGTGCTCGTGCTGTCACAGAAAAGGTGAGACAGCCTTCCATGTTACCCACGGTGCTTGTCTACCCAGCTTCCACTGGGAGTAAACCAGACAAACTGGATTCAGGAAACTGTTTCTTCTAACTTTGCATTCCAATACAAACGCATCTGAATTACCCAGAGGTCTTCCTTTTCCTTCAACCATTCTGTGTTCATGTGCTGGATTAGCCCGTGATTAGTCCTTGCTCAGGCCTTGCAGTAAAAGTTCAGCCTCCTATCAGAGGGAGATTGGTCCAAATCAATATCCTAGGACGTGAGATGGCTCTTGTGCCTTATGAGGCCCTCCCTGGCCTCAGTTACTGTGAGGTTGGTCGATGACGTGGTTTCGTGTAGCTACGTCCTCCCCTTTTAGGACAGGGCCAAAGTGACTGCCTAGAACTGCATCTTCAAACTCTGGGGGGCTTCTTGTTCCTTGGAAACAGCCCCTTCAAACAAACGGCCTGCGTAGTTTTGCTGAACCTTTTTGATGGCATCTCGTGCTTTTGTTGGACACGAACATTGAGTCGGTGCCAGCTGCTTTCAGATTTCACCAAACACCGTTGGTTCAGCCTGTGGTCGTGTGCTCTCAGCTGTACCAGTTTTCCATCATGGTGTATCCCAGGAGTAGTGACAATTCCAAATTTAGGCAGGGGTAGACAGTACCTTGTAAGGAAAGTTAAAGCTGATAAAGAGAGTAGTAACGATTCACAGGACCAAGTGTTTTTCCAATGCCCACCTTGTTGCTTTATGTGGTTTCTAGGTCTCGTTGGTTTTATCTGCCCTCCAGGCAGGGAACAAAGGCACACAAGCCTGTATTACTGCAGCCAGTGCTGTGTCTGGGATAATTGCAGACCTGGACACCACTATCATGTTTGCTACTGCTGGAACCCTTAATGCTGAGAACAACGAGTCATTTGCAGATCACAGGTCAGTGCTGCTGAAAAAGACAGAAGAGTGCATGCCAGGGGAACAGTGGAACTGGCAGAAGAGACTGGCACATGGAGACAAATTTTCACCTTTCTAAATTCCTGTGAATGAAATTAAATGTGGGAGGGGAGTGGGAGGAGAAACAGGAAACCTGGGATTTAACTTGTTTGTGAACTGCACTCAAATGGTTTCTTCTTTTACCCAGATGTTGCTTTGGATTTGTTGTCCTGAAATGTCAAAACACAGATATGGGTGGGAGGGGGTGGGGAACCCTGACCAGGACACACTCTCTGTTCCTGTTGCCATTCTTCCTTCGACCTTCCTCACCCGTGATTACTTTAGTTTCCTTACAATCTGCTGATTAATATGGACATTCAACAGCTGGCACTTTTCTCACAGCATGGCCAGATTTTCTTTTAGTATTCAAATACAATGCTCTCTGATCCTCCTGCCCTATCTATTTCTTTTAAAGATGGGCTCATTTTATTACACTGCGCTGCATTTGCCCCAGATGCTCTACTACTGTTTTAGTAGTTGTCTTTTTTTTTTAAACTTGCTCCCTGACCTGTGGTATGTTATGAGTGGACACTGGCATGATGATTTAGATCAGCTCTTTCATGTAGCTGTTAGTCACCATAACACTGGAAAACACATTTTTTCCTTCTTCTCCTTTTCCGCTTCTTCCCTGCTTCCTCTTCTTTTGCTACAGGGAAAATATACTGAAAACAGCAAAAGCTTTAGTTGAAGACACAAAATTGTTGGTTTCTGGAGCTGCCTCAAGTCAGGACAAACTTGCCCAAGCAGCTCAGTCATCAGCTAACACCATCACTCAGCTTGCTGAGGTAGTCAAATTGGGAGCAGCTAGCTTGGGATCCGATGATCCTGAAACACAGGTGAGATGTTTTAAGGTTTTCTGATACTTTTAAAGAGAACAGGGACAGTTTTCAATTGTTAGAACCTTCTGTGACTTACGCTTTTAAGCAACACAATATGGTTCATCTCCTCTGGGATTTTTCTGGGTTTGCCCATATATCACTTGTTTAGAAGAGAGTTAAGAGGCTCAGGCATTGGGTGGAACTAGTCAGGCCTTTGTGTAACCCTTCTGCTTTTATTTCACCGCTGTGTTCCAGCTGGGATGCTTCTGGCAAAGTATTTGGCTCATTTTTACTAATTTGTAATTGGAGCTCTGGCTCATCCCGTTTTTGTTCTGAAGAGCTTGCAGGTCTTTAAAGCTGCTTATCCAGCTTATGCCTGCACTGTGCTCAGTGTTACTTGTGTAGGCTGACAAACTCCTGCCATTCTCCAGCTATATCTGTCTTGTTTTTCAGTTAACCCTGCAAATTTTCCGTGTGGATAATCCCTAGAATTTCTTTAGTTGTTTGTTCGGATCTCAGTGAAATGGAGGTTGGCAAGCGTATTGCAGATGTTTGAAAAAGCAGATCGTTTTTTAACTGTGTTCTAAAAAGCACACCCTCATGCAGACTCCCTTTATTGCCTGAGCCTTAGAGCTGGTTCTCATTCCATAGGTTGTTCTGATCAATGCTATCAAGGATGTTGCAAAGGCCCTTTCTGATCTCATTGGTGCTACCAAAGGAGCTGCCAGCAAACCAGCAGATGATCCATCCATGTACCAGCTGAAAGGTGCTGCCAAGGTAAAACCTTATTCTGAAATTTTATTTGGAAGTGTCTGTGCAATCACATTTGATAAACATGTGGAACTTCGACTTCAGCAATATCTGGTTGCCTGAAAACTCATTTCTTTATTTAATTATCACGATATCATGGCCAACACAAGAATTGTTATTTAGTCCTGTAACAAGTAGAGTTCATGAAGTCTCCTAGGTCCTATTAGAAGTAACAGTGCTTCCCAGCTTAATTTGCCTTGCTTCATACCCTGCTGTCTCTGAAAACGGGAGGAAGGATTCCCATATTATTGTCTTCACTTCTCTCTTCTTCAGGTGATGGTAACAAATGTCACATCCCTCTTGAAGACTGTTAAAGCAGTAGAAGATGAAGCTACTCGAGGGACGAGAGCCCTTGAGGCCACAATTGAGTACATCAAACAGGAGCTCACGGTACAGAACTAAGTAGCCGTCGCGGGTTTTGCAAGTGTGGCCTCGGACAAAGCTGGGATTAACTGCTTCCTTTTCCTTTAGACCTAAAGCTTTCCCTACACATATTCTTTTCTGATCCAGTGCTGTCCACTTTTTGTGATCCTGGCTTTGGAGGTGTCCCCTCAGCATCATTCCTATCCCATGTCTGCAGTTTAATCTTGTTTGTATTTTTGCCTTACTATGAAATGATCCTACCAGTGGTACATGGCCTCCTATTGATATTCTGTGTAAGCAGGAATTAACGATAGTGTGGAATTCTCTCCCAAATTAGGTGTTACACCATGACAAATGTTTTCCTTCCTCTTTCAGATGCAAAAGTATAGTTAGGGTTTTTTTTTTTTACTAGCATAGTAGTGAGTGACCTAAATTAATACCTGCATGTTTGTGAGGAAGCCTGATTTTTTCCTTCCTTTACTTACAGTCCATTTTTGTAAAAAAAACCCTGTAGACGCAGTCTTCAGCAGGAAATGCTTTGTCGTGTAGTCTGTGGATTAGCAATTCTTACACCATAATTGCACTGGCATAATTTTGTCAAATGCTCTCCATCAAACATCCAGTTTTCACTGTGTGAGCAAAGCTGTTGTAATGAGGAAATTTATTTTAAAATACTTTCTTTACAAATACCTGTATATAGTCATTGGGAATTCATACGGAAGTGGTAAAACTTCCTGATGGGGTACCTGATCAGGCATGTTCTGTACAATACCTCACATGTTACTGTCCTGCATCCTCATGAAGGCCTGGCTGTTACATCCCATCCTGTAACTCTGAGCTAAAAGCTGCTCAGATCTGTCACTGGAGGATTGTGCGTTATCGCTTCCCCCTCAGTTTGGCTGGCATCTGTCTGAGATGTTCCTCGGGCTTTTGTCAGCATTGCTGAGGGATGGGTCTGGGGTTGTGGTATTGTCATCTCTTTTATGGGGAGAACAGAGGGTGGCACGCAGGTACTCAAGAAGATGTGTCAGCCTTGATGTGGAATTCCAGGGGCTGAATCTGAGCAACATCGAGGGACGTCTTCACATGTATAACTGGAATTCATTTTTTAACCTCGCTTCTCTATCTGGAGAGAGGAAGTGAAGAACTGATGAACCAGGAGCACAGGATAGACCAGGCTCACTTTTGTCCAGACATTTGCATTCTGAAACCACTGGCCTGCTTAGGTCGTGCTGTGCGTGGTCAAGAAACCACCTGATAAATTGTGCACTCCAAATTGCCCCTGCACAGTGAAAGGATGGCAAGCAAATACAGACTAAAGCTCAGGAAAAGAAAATGTGATCAAAGCAAGGTTGCACAGCTCTTGTTACCTGCATCTTCCCAGAGTTCCTGAATTCCAATATTCATGAAAGTAGTGCGTACTGTCAGGTAATTTGAACTATTTTCACATGATTCACCCTGCAAAGTTATATCTTTAGGTTTCTAAGGGAGACTAAATATAGCCTAAGAGACAACGCTCCACCTCTGCTTTTTTAAGACACGTTTGAATATTTTAGTGCTGATCTTCTCAGTCTCTACTGCTCTGTGCTATCAACAAGCACTCGGTAGGGTCCAGCCTTTGCAGGGGAAGGATCTCCTCACGTGAGTAGACCAGCCTAAGCAGCAGTCAGGATGAGAAAAGAATAGAATGAAAGGAACAGTAATTCTTCCCATCCTGTGAGGCTCTGAACAGCTGCCCGTAACAACTGTCAGGTGGGTAGTTAAATGCAGGTGAGATGAATGGGTTAACCCTTTTTATTGCCTCCTGCCCTCAGCTTATTGCTTCTCTCCGGTGTCTGTAGGTGAGCAGGCTGATCGGGTCCAGGCTCATTACAAGCAGGAATGATATCCAAGTACTCCAAATATGTTTCTAATTTCCTGCTGTTCGGAGGCTGCTTCCGTTTGCTGTCTCCTTCTCGTGGTCGTTCTGCTTTGACTTGACTGGTGCCAGACTTCCCTTCTGCTTTCACTTTTAGGTGTTTCAGTCGAGCGAGGTTCCAGAAAAGACATCATCACCTGAAGAGTCCATCCGGATGACGAAAGGAATCACCATGGCAACTGCCAAAGCTGTTGCAGCTGGGAACTCGTGCAGGCAGGAGGATGTGATTGCTACAGCAAATCTGAGCCGCAAAGCAGTAGCTGACATGCTGACAGCCTGTAAGGTAAAGATTCCCTTCCTTGCCTAAGACTGAGCTTTCTGTGTTTGTGTGCCTCTAAATCCGTAGAACATTGCATATTTTGTTCAGTTTTCTGCTTTTCGTGTGAGAAAGTTAATGGGTAAGGTAATTTTAAGGGACTCTCAGAAATGATTTTGTGTGCTGTGCACACAAAAAAACCCCTCGGCACTAATGTTCACTGTTACCTTTTTGTGAAAATGAGAAACTTTATTTGAGCTGAAATTTCCTGGTTTCCAGTCAGAAGACAAACAATCTGTGCAAGTAGCAGAATATACAAATATTCCTGTGGTCACAAATATAATTTCAATATTCCTAGAACAGTGATAGGAATGGTGAAAGAAATCACTCTGGTCTATTTTTAGTAGTTCTTTTCCCCCTGACTAAACCTGTTGGTTTGCTCAGTTTCTTTTGTGCTTTTCAAAAATGTGTGCAATTTTTATTGCAAATTTTTTATAGTAGCAGTGGCCCTATAAAAAATAGTGTAGCCCTATTTTTTCCACTGTATGCTATATAAATGACTGTCAAGCCATTTGGCTTTGTTCTGATGATAAAAAAAAATCTAGGCATAAATTATTAAGAAGTGGGATTATAAACATCTCATTCCTTTTGATTTTCTGTGGTGACTGCAGCAGTAAACTGCCTTTGCCTGTAAATCGTAGTTATTTACTTTTGTCTTTGCATGTGTGGAAGGTGACAGTGAAATAATGGTGCTCTCTGTTTGGTGTCTGATTTTCAGTATTTGGTCAAATCCTAACTGCCTACATCAGTCCCAGATTAATTTTTAGCCTAATACTGCCCAAACAGAAGGGTTATGTTTGTTTTTAAAATGATCCTCTTGCAAAAGTACAAGTTCTAAAATAATTTAGAACTGCTTTTGTACAAAACCACTGAATGAAACTTTTTATATTGACTTAGTTTTGTAACAGGTTTTTTAGTGTCTAACAGTTCTTGACCACTTTGCGTGCTTCAGATTTTGATTAGTCTTTCGTAACAGGCAGCAAATTCTCAGGAACAGAATCCTCTTTTTTTAGTAACGTTATAAAGACACTCCCATGCATGCACAGCCCAGTAAACACGTTTGAACATCTATTTATGAACATTCCTTTTTTTCTGTTTCCATTTGCTCCCAGTTAATTTCATGGTTTCCAAGTGGTTCATGCATTGTAAGGTGCTGACAGGATGAAACTTCCTGCAAATGGAGCAGTGGAGGTCTGGGATACTGGAAAAGCCTTCGTGATCTCCCAGGGAATTGCTTTCACGGAGAAAGGCGATTACAGAAGGGAAAGGGCTGGGAATCATTTTCCTTGCCTGTAATGATACAGGGCCAAGGCCTCTGCTCTAGTTTTTTCTTGTCTACTTTCTCAAGACCAAGAGCATCTACTGGAGAAAGAGAAATAAAAGTCTCCAAGAATACTAATCTTATGCATTATCTAAAATGTATGAGAAAATAGCTGTATCATTTAACAAAGATTTTAAATACACAGTTTGAACCAGACTTGATTTAGAAAATCTTGTTTCTACAAATTTTGCTCAGAGTCTTAGAGAAATCTTATGCCATTAATTCTGCCAGTTGATTACTGTACGTGGCATTTCCATGATAAGCCTCATTCCTAGAATTTTAGGGATAGGAGCCAGCAGTCTTAGCCCCACTATGCTGTAAAAGCTGTGTGATGCAGTGGGACTTAGGGTTTGTGATATTTGACAAACACTGGAGGGGTTTTCAGTGATATTAAGCTACTCTGTAGAATTAGTACTGATAAATGCTCAGATTATGTCCTTTGGGCCAGGACAAAAGTGCACATATATCATCTATGGTAGGATTGTACAGAACAAAGCTCTGACTTCCCTGGTGTCAGGAATTTGAATTTAAGTTCTATTGCATTGCCTGTTGCCTAAGGCAAGTAGTATAAGGAATCTGAATTAGCAGTTATATAAATACTTGGTCTTGAATACTTGAATTTACAGTGCTCATTACTAATTCTGTTTTTATAAGCAGATGCTATTTCAAAAGACAGTAAGATTGCTTATTGTGGGATGTACTGAGACAACTCTCATTAATGTCAGTGGACACGCTGTAATTACATTTATTGAAGGTTAGAGCAGGCCCTAAGATAACAATTTCTTTTTTTATTGCGTATTTGTATAAAATAATTCCGTAATTAACCTGTGCCTAGTATCACTATTTGTAGCGATTGCTGGTGGAAAGAAAACAGATTTGAAAGGCCTATCCAGCCCACAGGAATGGAANTGATTGCTGGTGGAAAGAAAACCTATCCAGCCCACAGGAATGGAAGTGAGCAATCACTTATTTCATTCCATAGGCAGTAGATTGAGGGAAACAACTTCTCACCTCTCCTCGGCAGCGGCCGAGCTGCGGCTGGGNTTTTTATTGCGTATTTGTATAAAATAATTCCGTAATTAACCTGTGCCTAGTATCACTATTTGTAGTGATTGCTGGTGGAAAGAAAACCTATCCAGCCCACAGGAATGGAAGTGAGCAATCACTTAGGCAGTAGATTGAGGGAAACAACTTCTCCCCTCTCCTCGGCAGCGGCCGAGCTGCGGCTGGGGGCGCTGGGGGAGGCAGAGCCGCGCTGTGGCTCAGCGGGAAGAGCCGGCTCCGTGGGGAGCTCAGAGCAGCCCCTCGAACTCAGCTCCCTGCACGGGCCCCCAGCCGTGCTCACGGGGCAGCCCTTGTGCCAGAGGCTGCCCTGCTGCTGGGAAAGCACGCGGAGAGAAAGTGAGGGCTGAGGGTGAAGGAAGCCTCCGCGTGAGGAGACAAAGGGGTGTTCTGGTGCTTCGGGGATGTTTAGGTTTGAGATGCTCGGGCTGACCTGCTGCCCGAGGCTGGAAGAGAAGACGTTTCTATTGCGAGTCCCCGCTGGCGTAGTGAGATGTGTGTTCGCATGTTTCTGGGTTACAAAAATGATTTCCTAGAATGACTTCCGTCACCTCTTTAGGCTGCTGGGAAGTATATGGAATATATACTGAACCTTAAAAATGCTCCCAAAATATTCTGGTTACCAGCCCTGGTTATGTATGCAAAATATAAAAGGAACTTCGTATTTACCTCCTACAGATGCTTGTGTTACAATAATATTTAAGTGCAGAAGATTCATTTTAGGATCCTTTACAATGTACGCATAAGAAACACTGCGGGGCCCTTTGCCCTATTTTAAAAAACTGTTCTGGATTTTTTGGGCTTCGGCAGCTGGTTTGAAGTATGCTGAAGATGAGGAAGATGAGTGCTGTTCCTCCCATCTCCCTTGCCCTCAGACGGGCTGAGGAGCGGGGGCGGCTCCCGCGGGCCCTTTCCGAGCTTCCCTGCAGAGGGAGCCCAGAGACCGGCGCCGGCCCTGGCTCGGGATGTTCTGGTTTGCCGGAAGGGCCGAAAATAAGCGAGCCGTGAGATAAATCCCCCATCCCAACGGGGATGCCAAGAGGCTGCAGGAGTGGAAGGAGCTGTTCTGTGAGAGGAAATGCTGTACGTTTTGGGAACTTTCACTTGGCAGCAAGTGGTACTTCTGCTCAGTAAAAAAGTTCTCTAGAAGTTTATTGTAGAAAGTACAAGGTTTGACGAGGCTGCAGGTTTCGCTTTTTATTAAAAATAAAATGGTTGAATCAGTCGGGTTTGTGTCAGATGCCAGACATTATACGTGGTGGAAATCCTTACAAAGACCTGACTCTGCTGCAGCTTCTCTCTGTGTTTAAACAGACGGTTCCAGCAGTGCTATTGCTGAGTTAAATCTCTCTGTCAAGCTAACGCCATTAATGAGCCTTTACAGAACTGGAGCTCTGCTGCTCTTCCAGCACTGTTTGCTTACAACAGAAACGGCCGGCCCTCGGGCTCAAATGTCATTTGCACACTCTAAAAAATCTCTTCCCTTCTCTTTCCCCCGTATGTCTGTGTTGGTCTTCTCTTGGGGGAGCTGGTTTGGGTACTAATGTTGTTTTGCCTCCTCAGCAAGCATCATATCACCCAGATGTGAGTGAAGAAGTTCGGGAGAGAGCCCTGCGCTTTGGAACAGAGTGTACCCTGGGGTACTTGGAACTCCTGGAGCACGTTCTCCTGGTAAGCAGTCATCTGCATGCATACACTGGGTTGCCTCCGTGGAGAGTAATCTCTCTGCCCTCTTTCTGTAGTGACTGCTAGTGACACGTTTTTATCAGTTTGTCACAAGGTTGTGAACAGTTTTGCTCTTAGGAAGAGCAAGCTAAAGGAAACTCAGTACTTCAGCTCAAACTGTGAGACAGAAGGCACACTGGAGTACTTCAGTGGAGCTGCATTCTGATCAGATCTGGAGGCAATACGGATCTGAACCAAAAAAAAAGTCCCTGACAAAGAAATCAAAATAAGACATTTCAGTATTGTTTTAAGCCCACAATAAATACTAGACATATTAGGGACAGGCCCGTGCCCCAGACTGAAGAGGTTTCATCATCTTTATGAAGGCACTGTTACATGCCTCTTGCAGCCACACCTACTCAAAGCCATCCCAAAATCCCCGGCCAGCACTGCCTCACAAAGAACTCCAACACATCAGACATGACACCCCCAAAGCTCTGCATAAAAACTTCTGCGCTCAAATCCAAACTCATGAATCCTGCTGTCANATAATAAATAAAATTTATGAGATATTGAAGTTTCTGGAGAAGATTAAATCAGCGATCATCTTCATGGATGACCAGTGATTTCTTTTAGGTGGCTCTCAGCTCTCATATTAAAGTCTCTGAAACTGAAATTTGCAGCCACTAACTGCAGATTAGCAAATTCAAATCAGTTTTGCTGCTGAGAACAGACCATGTGTAATTATTTGCATCAACTCGCTGAAATGTATATATAACATAAAACTACAGTCACGGCTGTGCTTGCCACTAGCAGGGAAAATAGTTCAAGAAGGTTGGAACTTGCTAATGGAATTCATAGAGATGTACTGCAGTAAGTGATTTAGCATTAGGTGTCTGATCCATTTTTAGTTTAGAGGTCCTGTGGGGAATTTTTCAGATTTGACCCCTAGAATGCTGTCAGTATGTGTTTCAATCCAAGTGCCAGAACAGACCAAAGACTCGAATCAATTTTTGCTCATTTTATATCTCTCTGCGTAAGTCAAGAGGCTCAAGGTAAGAAAGGCATGTTCCATTTTACTGAAGTAACAGGCCTTTCTTACCTTAAGCCTCTACGTTCAGGGCCCTAAAGCCACAAGAAAGTTCTGCCCCCTCCCCGGTGTTGGCTGCCTTAGAAAACTCTGGTGGTTTAGAACCCCTAGATCTGCAATGTCATTTAATTTATAGCCTCCAGAAGCACAGATCACGTGGGATTGGAAATCTCTAATTAGTCCATCTGGCACCCTGTGATACAGTTGTCAGTAAGGTCAGTTATACTCCCACTGGTCAGGCTGGGGATGCTTGCGTGGGTGCCTCAACACAGGGGTCCCAATACCCAGATCCTCACACGTGTGCCTCTGTTTTGGGTAATTCTGTCCTAGATTTAGGACTGAGAGCTTCTACAGGAACTGACAACGTTGTTGGACATGCAGGGCAGTGCCACTTTCCTGGTGTGCATCCAGCATTGCAGTGCAAGCCTTTGCTCCCAGTGCCTCAGACCATTCCAGTCCTCTCGCTGGGCTCTCACAATTGCTGTACAAAATAAAGCTTTCACTAGAGTGCCTTGGGAATCTTCCAGCGCTCTGGGATCCTTGCTAATGTGCATCCTCTCTGTTTCTCTAGATTCTTCAAAAAGCATCTCCTGAGCTGAAGCATCAGCTGGCCTCTTTCTCCAAGCGGGTTGCAAGTGCTGTCACAGAGCTCATCCAGTCGGCAGAGGCGATGAAGGGTGAGTGGGGAAGCCGGGCTGCCCGAGCCGTGGGATTCACTGCAGAGCTGATGTTCTGTGTAATGTGCACTGCAGGCTCTCCTCAGTTATCTCCTGCTGTTATCAGGACGTGATCCCTGGAAATCAAGCCGAACCATAAGCAGTTTTCATATATGGGAGCCCATTATTTCTTTCCTCTTTCCCTCCTTATCTCTTAATACAGTTACTCTTTTTCATAGAGCTGTGATCTGCATTATGCTGTTTCCCTGTTCAAGCAGCTTTATTGAATTCTTCAGCTTTTTCTGCACTCTCTTTTTATATTTCAAAATTTCGGTTTCCATTTGCTAACAAGGCAAACCAATATCAGACTTCTTCTATTCCCTAAGTGCTTTTTAAAAATCTTTATATTATTCTCACCTTTGAAGACATTTATTAATCTCTGGCAATTGTTGCATTTTAATTCATATCCATTAAAATAAAAACCCACATTTTTTTTATTTCTTTTTTCACTTGCTGCCTGTAGAGGATGTCTTTATTCACTTTAAAAGCTTTTTTGTGGGAAGTAAAATGTTTTTTAACCATTCACAATTTTCTTTCCTGATTTTTATTTATAGGTACACAATAAAATAGTCTCCTAACAAATTCAACATGTAAATGTTTTAACCTTTGTGAAATGCCTTTTTTTGAAGAGAAACTGCTACATTTTACAAATTTGGGGGTGACTATATTTATACTTGCTGGCTTCTTTTTTTTTTTTTCCCTGTTTGTCTGCCAGTATTAGGGTTTAATATAAAACATCTTCATCCTGTACAGCATCTGAGCTGAGAAATGGTTTCTAGACCATGCCCTTAGAGGTTATGAACTTCTTTTGGCTGTTTCATTGTTTCCCTCAGTTCAGAATATGGATGTTTCCTGAACCTTGTAATTCAGAGAATGGTGTTAGGAAATCAAAAATAATAATGCACTGACAACTTGCAAAAATCTGAAACCACTTCCAGCCAGGTATTCATTTTGTGGGTCTACAAAATTTCTTTGAGAAAAGAGAAATGCCAAAATGTCACCAACGACAAAAAGCTGACCTTCAGATGTGATACAGAAACTGCTTTGGCCTTTTCTACACCACTGTTAGACACACACTGCCCAAAGTGTGCTTCCTTCAGTCACTGCTAACTTCATCCCCAACCACTGCCAGCAAACAGACTGCCAGGGTGCTGGGGGCACTGCCAGAGGTGCTGGGGGGGACTGCCAGGGTGCTGGGGGCACTGCCAGGGTGCTGGGGGGGACTGCCAGGGTGCTGGGGGTCACTGCCA
>VYZQ01000236.1:18693-41517 GCA_013400655.1 Mystacornis crossleyi
TGGGTGGATCCAGAAGACCCAACAGTCATTGCAGAGACAGAGCTGTTAGGGGCTGCAGCATCAATTGAGGCTGCAGCAAAGAAGTTGGAGCAGCTGAAACCAAGAGCCAAGCCCAAGGTGAGTGTCCATCCCCACGGTTTGTTTGAGGCTCACAGAGCAGAGGATGCACGTGGCCCGTAGCTCGGTGTGTCCTTTGCTACTGGCCACGATACATTACAGAATCAATGTGTAAACAGTCAAACCTGGCGTGAGTCTCAGTGCCACGAGGCCGTGGATGTGCCACAGTGCTCTGGATGGCACTTAGCCCTGAGGGTAGAGGGTAAAAAGATGCTTTTCAGGGAGTGAGTCAAGCGCCAGCCATGAGCAAGCAAAGGAAGAGAAGCCAGTTGTTAGAAGTGCTTGTAAGAGTTATGGCATCATTACTGTTGATTATTTACACTTCTGTTTCCAAACATATTTTACTGTGTGTAGTCATTCTCACTTGCTTTGTTTTGGAGACCCTTTGTTCACGTCTGAGTTTGTGTAGTATAGCAGGAGAAAGCAGCAGCAACACAGATGGGATCCAAGAGAATGTAAATGACCTACAGGATTTTCTAAGACTAAAACCAGCATTTTATGCCATGCTTAGAGAGCAGGTGTTTCAGTGTAAAATCAGATACATTGTATGATCATTTCTATGTCATTTTCCTGAAGGAAATTAGATTACAATTCATTATGATATCAAGTAGTGTTGCATGTTGCCAGGTCATTTCAAAAGTGTCTCTGAAGATATAAAATTAAGCCCACTATTTTCATGTGTAATACAGAGGGAATATATGAAACTGGTGGATCCCAGTGAATTGCTGCCTTTTGCCTGGTGTTAACAGGCAGGTTTTAGTAGAAATTACTATGTTGCATCTCCTTAAAATGAAAAGCATGTTTTGGCTGTGTAATTGATTCAGGAAAGGACTATGTATCTATTTTCCTGTTTATGCTGCTTTGTAGGTGCAAAACTGATTTCAAAGTGAAGCTAATGAGAAGTCTTTCTAGAAAGCAGAGCCTCGAGAACATGCAGTGTCGGATGATTGTATTGGTGCGGGGTAGTCTGTTTTTATTTAGGGGCATCAGATGAAATAGTTCTTGGAAGCTTCAGCCTTTTGAGGACTTCCCACCCCCCACTCCCTGCTTAGTGATAGGAATAAATTAGCTCATGAAAAAGAAATGCTCTTGGTCTGCATTTTCCAACAAGTACATCCATTTTGTTTATAAAGAAAAATGGTCCTTTATAATGAGATTCTACAGAGCGGAGGGCACAGGCTGAGTCTGAGGAGTGCAGAACTCCATCACCTTTTCCATACAAGCCCTGCACAATAGCACGTGTGTGTTGCCTGGTAACCATGGAGCAGTTTCCTTCCAACCTCTCAGCCCCTCCAGGGTCATTGTAATTTCCCAGTGAATGCAGCTCTCCCACCTGCTCATCGTTTAACATGTTAATTGGAGTATCCACTCTGCTTGTGACTTACTGGTCTGTCACTTTCTGAAACTAAAATTCATATCCAGCTGTTTGATTTGGGATTTCAGCAGCCTTTGCATCCTTTAATCTCTTTCACAATATGGATTATAATCCACATCAAAAAGTACTAGGAAGTTCAGAGTGGCTCAAATAGCACTTTTTCTGCTGCAGACTTGCAGCTTGTATCCTCCCAGAGCAGGATTTCCTGTGGTGAACAGGCTCTTTCTGATTCCCATCTTTGACAACACACAGAGTTTTGTAGTAGGAATATTTAGACTAGGGTAAGGGTTGCTTTGTCTCGTGCTCAGTCCATGAAATGCAGGAATAGGAATTATTTTCTACAATGGAAAAGGCTATCTTGACAATATCCTGCTTCGGTTAACAGCAATCATCAGCAAGTGAACTTGCAGAGAAGTCCTTAGTTGGTAATTTTAGAATATCTACCCGCAGGAAATCCATCATCTTCATCATTCCTAGTTGGTGGCTGATTCTCTGTTTTTTGGTAAAGTTTTTTTTATTGGTGCAGAGAGTGGGAGTCATTTGATTTAAGCTTGAAATTTTCATCTTTGTGTTCCAGTGTGTTTTTTACCTCTTAAAAAAACCCAATAGCTGAAGGTAGGGTTTCTTCTCATTTGTTCCACTATCTTCATTTTTTTTAAAACTTTTGGATTTTTTTTATTTCTTCTGTTCCTTGTTTCCTCTTCATATTTTTGCACCTAGCATACTCCCGTTGATATCTTAGGCTGACACAAATAACATGAGACATCTTCATTTTCTACTACTGGGAATCATCTTATCCCAGAGAACAATTTCTAATGAGATGCAGTCCTGCTGTCTGCTGCCCCTGTTCTATTGTACAATGCCTATTTTGTTGGTTGGCTGCAGGTAAATGTGCTCCCAAAATGCCCACTGGTCCACAGCCCCACTGACACCCTGTCAATCTCTGCATGTCTTCTGAGCTCCTATCTTGGAAGAACTCGGAGGACTCTCCTGAGCAGTGTTGTTACTGCTGTCCATAACACCAAACCTGTTCAGTATTCTCCTTGCAGTGTTCAAGGTGGGGAATGATCTGAGAAGCAAAGAGAATCTTTATGGTTTATCAAGCAGGATTTGGCTCTCGTGTTTCCTTCAAGTACAATTGTTTTTTCTCAGTGTGGACTCTTACTTTATCCAGGTTTCCATTTGGAGAGTCAGGTGTGTTGCAATGCAGACACATATTCCTTCCGTTACCCAAATATGCTTCTGCCTGTAAAATAACAACCCCCAAAACTAGCAATCTTCTGAAGAAGAAAAATATTTTGTCTGATAAAATCTACATGCTAATACTGGGCAAAAAACACTTTAAGCCAAAAGATATGGTAGATGAGGTCCAACAGGAGAGAGCGTTGCTGTCCCTACCCTGTTCTGGCTGCTCTTCATGCTTCTGTGCAGGTCTCTGCCTCCAGACACGGGTCTCTTGTAGTCAGTAAGAGTTCCCTGCTGGTAGCTTTCAGCAGTTTGTCCTTTGGTTTTTTAACCCAAGATGAATCAAACCTGGATGCCTTTTTCTGCAGGACTCTGTGTGATATGTTTGATATATTAGGTTGTTATTTAATCCAACTATATATCAAACATATTCCTACAGTGTCCTGCCCTGTCTCCGGGGGTTTTAACGTAGTAGAAGGCAATGTGAAGGAGTACAGTCACTCTCAAGCAGGTTTAGAAGACTTCCTGCAGACTCCTAATCTAATCTGGTATAAAATAGGTACATGGAGGGCTCCTTTGTCAGTAGAGTTGCTCTTGGAGAGACTTTGAAGTTGTGTAGGGCTCTTTGTGACAGTGAGCAGCAGCTGTGCCAAGAACTGACTGTCACTGAGATGGTTATTGTGTTTTCCATGGCCCAGTGCAGTAACTTACTCATATTGCTTTGCTCTTCGTGAAGTAGAAGATGAGAGGTGCTTGAAAATAAAATGGTTTGTCTTTTGTAATTTTGGTACTGTTTTGCAATGAGACTGGGGGCTCATTTGTTTTCCTATTAACTCTGACTTTATATATGCCACCCCTAATAATGGAGATGCTGTAGAAAAATGGTTAAAATGCACTACAAAAAAATCTTTTTTGGTTTGTTTTCAGTGGCATAATCAACATTTTTTGGATATGCCATTCTACAGACTTTGTAGTGAGCCTAATGTTTGTCTGTTCTGGTGACTTCTTTTTCCAATCCATTTATAGCTGTACTTAGTTAATAACAGCCTATTAGTTTAGGCTTGAGGCAAATGAGATGCTGATCTTCATGGGGGCTGCTTGATGAAGGAGAAGCTAATCCCTTGTGTCACAGATCTGGGTTTCTACAGAAACCCACTCCAAAATCTCACAGCGTGCTATTTTCTGCCATGTATCACTTCATTCCCTCACCTTTATTCCTGCAGGCCGTCAACTGCCCCGTGTTCTGAGGGTTCTGTTTGAGTGTGAACTTAAGACAGTCCAGGACACACTCCTTTAATAAAGGGAATGGTGGAATGATTATTTTTCTTGTGGGGCGTTGTGCTGTGCCCAGCCTGGTGCTGCTCTCTGTGCTGACTGCTAGGGAATGCTCTTGGGAGAGCACAGGCAGGAAACACCCGCAGGGCTGGCTGAGAGTTGTGTGGCCTCCCCCGGTGACGGCCGGCCCTCAGATGTGTGTCACACCTGAGAGTGCTGAAGGGAAAGCCACAGGGAAGGACTGGAAAAGGAGGATTTGTTAGGGAAGATGAAAAGCCAGCAGGCATTCAGCAGTTTGAGTGCTGTGTAAGGCTGCTACAAAAATAAATTCTTCGCAGAAGGGATCAGCTGTCAAGAGAATTTTTTTTTTTTTTCTAAAGTAAAAGAACTTGTGAGATGTCAGGGAACGCAAAATTTGGAACTTTAAGAAACTTGAGCTACGGCTTGTTCTCCCAAGCCCCAGATTTCAATACAATTGGAAAGAAACGGATTTGGTAAATGGGGGAGCTAAAAATCTGTGACCAGAGGAGATACTAAGGTTTAGCTGTCTGTTTTCCTGCTGAGCTTCACCTGCTGCTCCACGGTGGAAGTTAATCCAGCCATTGTCCAATGGCATTCTTGATAATGCGAGCTTTGATTTCTCAGCATTCTCTTGGAAAAGCAGTAAATTTTGCTCAGGACTTGCGTACAATATTTAGTCCACTCACTACCCTGAACTGAGTTCAAACAACTGCTTTTGTCCAGCATCTTTTTGGTGGCTGTTTTTTCACAAATTGAATTCCATCTGGGCACATACGCAGCTGTCCAATAGCTCAGACTGTGGCCGTGAGCATTTTATTAAACTTCCACAAAGATTGACACCTCCTTTGTAATAAATAAGCAGATATTGAAGTTCTCACTCGCTTAAGTTTGAGTACCTGGCAGTGCTGGCATGTAAAGAGTAATGCACATAATATATTTTATGCTGGAAATAAGAATTTTAAAGCTTGATAGCAAGAAGTCTTGGACAAAAGTAAAAGTGCAATAAGCGTCTTTTAAAAGTGCAGTAAGGGTCTGTTACATTTACTGTCAGTCGGTGGTACTTTCTTAAATCAAAGTCAATAATGCATCTGTTTTAATAAGGGCAATAATTCTGGTAGAGACTCTACTGGATTCCATTTAACCACTCTGGCAATGTCGTGATTGAAATAAAAGTTTCATAAGTAAGACTTGAGGCCTGTAGAGGGCCGATGTGATTGCACTTAGGAATAATAATGGTCATGATGTTGCATTGCAAGCACTGCCAAAATTTTATGTGGAATATGACTTGCTCACTTGCCAAAGCAATTTCTTTTACTGCAAAGACATACACTTCAGCTGATGGGAATAGCCCATACTTTTCCATGGATTAGGTGGCTTTTCCTAAAGAAAAAAAAAGAAAAACTTTCAAGTGCCAAACATCTTTATCTACACATCAGTTTTTATTTTCACATGATTCAGTTTTTCTGGTGTCTGTGGATGCTATTGTTTCATCTCCTGGACTTTTAGTTCTGTGACAATTACACGAAGTGCTGTAGGACTGAGCACTGCTTGATGGGCCATTTTGTAATTACTCATAATTATCATTTATTATTTTATAATTAACTACTATTTCATCAAACTGCAGCATCAGGAGAACTAAACCTGACTTAAATTTAAATAGGTGTGCTTAGACTTGCAAATGAAGTGCCCAATTTTCGAACTCCCAGCCCACCCAGCTGGTGTTTCTAAAGTTATTTTTGTGACACAAGAATGCTGCAGTTGCCAAAGTTAGAAAAACCTGTATTTCAGAAGTCTCATCTCTCACAAGGTAGAATGCCCTGATACTGTAGCCACTGGCCCTACTTGTCATATCCAGTAGGCCTGAGATTGGATCACAAACAAAATACATTCTGTTGGATTGTTTTATATAAAAAACTATTGGAATACATGGCCCAGGCCTGGTTGTGTCTAAAATAACAATAACCATTCATCTGTATTTTGTTAACTGTTCAGAAGCTGGTAAGCATGCTTAGATGGATAAATGTTTTCAGTCTTTGTTTAAATTATTTGAAAGTCGGGGAAGTTCTCACAGAACTTCTAAAATTCTTATTCTAATTTAAAGTTCTTATCCAAGTTTTTATAGAAATTTTTAAAATTGCATTTTAAATAGTAAGAAACCTCATTAGGAGGTTTTGCACGTGCTTGTTGAAACACATGCCTGGATGACTGAAGGGTGCCAGACAGACCTTTGGAACTTCCTAACTCCAAGATCACTAAACTGGAGATCACTGCTGCACAAAGCTGCTTGTAGTGCAATGACAGCTCTTACCAAAAGCTGCTAAATCAATGCTCTTGCTTGGGATCTCCTTTACATTCTTAGTACAGGTGAATGAGACAACACATTTATCATTGTTCAATGTGTTAAAGTCTTCAAGTATTTAGAAAATGCTTTCCCTAGTTTAGCAATCCTGGAAGCCACTATTATGGCACTACAGAGATAAATAGTAAAAACAATTTATTTTCAGACTTGCACTTTTCTGAATGTAGTTTAGAGTAGTCCTAGTGGAGGTAATATGTTAGAAAGCTGATGGCATTCTTTAAGTGTGATGTGTGATACTCTGTTTCAGTGTGAGCAGCCCCAAGGGCAAGCTAATACTTAATTCATGTTGACTCCCAGCTTTAGTCCACACAAAACTCCTTTGCAGAAAATGATACTGTAGGTCTTGCTGACTTTACTGATGTGTTCCAAAACCTCCTTGTCTTTGTATATGCCCTTAGTCTTGAAAGTACAGTTGCTTTCAGGTGAATGTGTAACGTTGTTTTTTCTTGGTTATAGCAAGCAGATGAGACTCTGGATTTTGAAGAACAGATCCTGGAAGCAGCTAAATCCATTGCAGCTGCTACCAGTGCCCTTGTGAAGTCAGCTTCAGCAGCCCAGAGGGAACTGGTGGCTCAGGGAAAGGTGGGTAAACAGGACAACAGTAGTGGGGGAAAGCACCTAAATTGAATGTAGTCTCCTAACTGGTCTGTTAAAAACAGCAGGAAAGAAGCTTGGGAATGACTAATGAAAATGTAAATTGTTCATTGCTCGTCACAATACGTGGCCCAGACCTGGCTCTATTGAAAAAATCCCACAGTTACGTTTATTTAAACCTCACAAGTGGTGTTTGGCTCTTCAGATGATTCAGTTGTGAGTAGTTTTACTGTGGGGGTTTTTCACTTCGTGAAGATCTGTGATTCGAGCTAGTAATGTATAGTCCCACACAGCTGTTTGGGGACCCAAACCCAAAGGTCACAGTGTACAATACTGCTGTGGACCAGAACAGCAAAAGGCCTCAGTAACTGTGCCCTCAGTGTCTTGTGATTCAGTGGGGCCACAGGCCTGCATGTAAATTCAGTACATTTAAGTATCTGTGCTTGTAGTTATTGTTGTGACCAATGGAAGGAGTGTTTACATTAGGTGCCATCCTGTAGGTGTGCTCAGAATTGAGGTTTGGTAAATCATTTAATATCCATCACTATTTCTCACCGTTAGTGCACTCTGAAATGTAAAATCCAAACATCAACCAGGTGTGTTGCCTGTGAGAACAGTTTATTACAGGGCCATTGTTGTACAGTTCTGGTTTCCATTTTCACCTAATTCTTGACCACGAGCAGGCTGTGTCACAGATCCCACAGTCAGGCTGTGCTGTCTGCTTCAGCCTGGATTCTGGGAAGCTTGTGCTTTTGGCTCTAGCAGGAGCACAGATCACTTCATCTGTGGTCTACTTAAAAATACCTGTTCAGGGGATGATAAGGCAAGAAAACCTTGAAACCTCAATAATTTAGGGACCTAATGGGGTTTTTTTGTATAACTGATTTTTTTTTTTAGTTACATAAAAGTGTCACCATAGCTATGAGAGAACTTATCTTCTGTTTATGTTGATGCTGCACTTAATTATTTGATTTCATTCCCTGGAATTCTCATTATGCACGAATGCCTGTTTCCATTTCTTTTAAAACACAAGCTTCTGGACCATGCTTACATTTCACATCTTCCAGCTTCTCTCCCAAAACCACTCAGACCCAGGCAGCTGGGGGTGTGGGTCTGGCACCCAACTGCAGAGTTTAGTTTCATTGCTTTCATCTAACACGGGAAGAAAACTGTCTCCAAATTGTTGCTGGTACTGCTGATGCCATGAACATTTTGGTGGAAAAGCCACGCAGAAAAGTGGGCTGCTGTCCTAAACTGCCATTATTGGGCATGAAGTCACTTAGAGGGCTTCCCTGTGAAGCTTCCTGATCTGTACCTTCCCAGAGTGCTCGAGTCAGAAGAGATGAAAGAATAAAGTCAATTCAAATGTATCATGGGGACAGAAGTAAGTTATTTCAAAGCCTGGGAGTTAAGGAACTGCTGCTTCAACTGTTGCTTAGGCTGTGGCTTCAACCACCAGTAGTATGCTAATTACTGATGATTCTGGTAATTACTTCTGTGTGTTCCAAGAATGGCTCAGTTGGAGCAGTGTAGTAAGCTGGACACTTCCTGAGCAGGCAGATGTATGCTGGAAGCACAGTTACTCTGACAACTGACTTCCAGCTGGATTTTCTGCTCCTGGATGTGCTGGGCACAGTCACAGGTACAGGTGTTTCCTTTTTTCATGGATTACTGCTTGTCTAATTCGGAGACAAAGCAATTGTATTTTCTGTTTTCTTGTAAGCCATCTCTGAACTGTTTTTTCAGGTTGGAGCGATCCCTGCAAATGCAGCCGACGATGGACAGTGGTCTCAGGGACTTATTTCTGCTGTGAGTAACTCTTCTCCTGAGAAAACTGGCACCTTCTCTGAAGAGAGAATATCCTGTGAGAATAGACAGTGACTTTTTTTACTGCTTTCTAGGCCCGAATGGTGGCAGCTGCAACCAGCAATCTCTGTGAAGCAGCGAATGCCTCAGTTCAAGGCCACGCTAGTGAGGAGAAACTCATCTCATCTGCCAAGCAAGTCGCAGCTTCTACAGCACAGCTGCTTGTGGCTTGCAAAGTGAAGGCTGATCATGACTCTGAAGCCATGAGGAGGCTACAGGTACCTGTGTTCTTATTTACTGAACACCCATGGTAGTGCTCTGTAAACCCTCTTTCAGCACTCCAGGATTATGCACGTGTTCTTCATTTCTCTGAGTGCCAGCCTGGATTGTGGTCGGTCTTCCTTTGTTTCTAGGAGTCAGGAGATAGCAGTTGTAGATAGAGCGTTTCCAAAATGGAGAATCGTTGTTAGACAATAAGAAGAGAACCTAATGCAACACCTCAACTTAAGTCTGATTGAGCTTCTTTACGTGAAACTGGTTCCCTTTCACTTTGCACATCCCTCTCACTTTGAGCTTCTCGGCACTGCTGCTGAGCTAACACTGTGTTTTGATGGGTAAAATCTACTGTCTCCAGAGGTTTTGTTTGAGGATGGTAATTTTTAAAATGACCACAGCCTTCTCTGACATCATGCCCTGCAGCCTCAGCCTGGAACGTAAGAGCTATTTCTGCTGCTTTTTTATACCGCCTTTGGTGAACAGTGAAAATTCCCCTTTTTCTTGTATTTGCACAGGGGCTACTAATGGACACTCAGTGCAACAGTTCAGGTATGGATAGGCAGAAATCAAGCCCAACAGAGATACATATAACTAAGTATCTGTCTGAGCATGAGGAACTGAGGTCATCATTTTTTCCAAAGTAGAAAAATGGTTTAAATATTTAGAAGGAAAAAATGAATGTATGAATGTGTGAAAAATCTGTTTGTTTCTCTAGAAACCGGTGCGGTGTCAGAGGGCAGTTAAGGGCTGAGATGGATTTAGTGCTTTATGGTGGATTGATGCAGACTGACATTGCCAAAGGGTGTGGGGAAGGTGTCAGTGACTGGAAGGTGGCTCTGTCCAGAGTGCAATCTGCTCCGTAATATCCGAGTGCCACGATGGGTCCAAAGGAATTTTAAATGCAGAACAAACAATAGAAACAGGAAAAAGATCAACTACTAGAGGCTTTTCTCAGCTCTGACAGGAAATTCGGGGTTCTCGGTCATTGTGGGCAAATATTATTAAATAAAAGTCAAATGTGAGTAATTGTTAGGGAATGTGAAAAGGAAACAAGCCCAAGCATGGACTGAAATGGAACTTTGCCATTTTACCAAGCTTCGTTTTAGTCCCAGAATGAATAATGAAAGGAAGAGCAGTTTGCACTTGGAAATCATGTCCTTTATCATAACAAAAACAGTGAGTTGATGTCTACTAAATGTTTTTACTGGTGAACTTGCCAAAACTACTAAGACTTTTCAGCTGGCTTTGCCCCCAGCAGAAATGTTTTCACACAGCTTTAATCAATAGGTTGGATCCGGGACTTTAAATGTCTTGGTTTTCTCCTTCGTGCCCCAATTTGAGCTGCATTTCCCATGAAAGTAAATTTGGAATGCACCATTACAGAATCTTTCAAAACTTAACGAAACAACGGGAAATGTTTCCATTCTTTCTGGATGAGCTCCAGGCTGAGCAGAGCAAATTTCAAATAATTTTTTCAAATAAGTTTCAGGGAGGAAGAGTTGAAAGGGAGCTGCAGCTGGAAATATGGGATAGGGCTGGGGCAGGTTCAGAGCTGGCCCATGTGGCTTCCCTTCCCAGTGCCAGCAGGTGGGAGCTGTCTTGGCCTGCGGGCAGTACTCACTCCAGGCAACAAAAGGTGTATTTTTACAAGTGTCTGACTGTTTCTCTTTAGCAATCTGAGAATTTTTAAGAAATAAAAGTTTAAATGTGAGATAACCATGGCTGTGTAAGTTGCTAATTTGCCCTGATGAAAGTACATTAATTAAAAAACTTAATTGTTTTATAATATCTTTATACACTAGCTTTTCATTTCTGTTCTTCTTTCTCAAAAAAGAAAGTCTGATCAGCATAATATAACTTGCAATTTCATCCACTGTTCTATTTCAAACTGTAGGAAAAAAATATCATTTGTGACTCCTCCAACTTTCAGCTTCTTAAAGGAATTTTGTTCTCTGTACCAGTGATTTTCAAAGATGAATTTGCTTTTCACTGGGGAAAAAAACCCCATACCTTTCCTGTGCAGTCAAGCAAAGATGTTTTCGTTTTGATGTTCAGACAAATCCATGTTAGTTATGCATTTTCCTTATCACTGAATTTCTCATCTTTCTCAAAGGCTGCAGGAAATGCTGTCAAGCGTGCATCAGACAACCTTGTCAGGGCAGCCCAAAAAGCAGCATTTGGAAAAGCAGAGGACGATGACGTTGTGGTCAAAACGAAGTTTGTGGGTGGCATTGCTCAGGTTGGTACCATCACTCAGAAATAAAGCAGGGGAAAACCATCACAGAAGTGAGCAGTGTTACCATGTCCACCTGCTGCACTGCAGGCTGGACAGATCTACGTAGAAATTTATAATAGAGGAGTTGAAGACAAAGAACTTCAGCAGCAACAATTTCAGCAACCCCTTGGGAACTCGTGCGCCATCCCATAATCCAGGCAAGGAGAGTCACTGATTTGGATTGTTTGTAAATACAGATCTGTGAGCCTGGATTTCTACTGTCCAAATTCCCAAATTTCACACAGTGAAACAGGCTAAACACTGGGGCCTTCTCTTCAGGGGTACTGGAGGGCAGGGAGGAAGAGAGAGCTGCACGCTCATCGTGCTGTGATTAAAGTTCCCACTCCTATTCACCCCTTTACCAGAGTCCTGGCTCCCCTCACTAATTACTCAGTGCCTCATTATCACGTAACCCCTGATGTAAGAGCACAGTGATGTGCTGTGTGGTGCCTGCACTTCTCCACTGAGCATCTGCTGTAATAGCAGTTACCACTGTCCAATAGCTTTTATTTTTGTTCTGATTAAATGAATGGATCTTTTCAGAATTCTCTTATGTACTTTAAATGTTCCCAAATCTTAATGAAACAATGGTTTTGCATATATTTACGCAAAGAAATAGAGAGCGAGAGATAAAAACTGGTGATTTTTTTGTTGCTGTGACCATAATAATTATTGGGAAATAATAACAATATTTAAAAGTAGATTTCAAGGCTTTGAGGTACCAACTTCTAGACTCTTTGCAATGAATGAGGTACATCATATACTGTACTTGCTACTTACAGGATACTGCACGTGATTATTTCTGCATGTCTGTACTACTGTCATTTTTCCTTTGGCATTCTGAGGTGCAGGGAAATACTGCGGGTACCTTTAGGAAGGAATGTTCAATTTTACTGTCACTCAGACATTATGTTAAGACATGGTGCTTATTCTACATGTTCTAAACCCCTACCCTGCTGCAGGTTGGGAGGATGCAGAGCTGTAAAATTCATCATGGATACATGGTAAAACTATGGCGGTAGATTCTTTTTCTCTTTTTTTTTAGCCCTCTTTAAGAAACAAGTGGGAATATAATACTTTTCTTGATGGCCTAGTCCTGGGATCTGGAAAAATTTGAGCAATTCCTGATGAAGTCATTGAAATTTGGTGCTTCTCTGGAGAATGCTCAAGGGCCAGCTGTGACTGTGGTGTCATAGAGAAAGAAATCTTATTTTACAGATAGTATTCCTTGCTGTCATAATTCATGCTTCTGTTTTCTAGATCATTGCAGCCCAAGAAGAAATGCTGAAGAAGGAAAGAGAGCTGGAAGAGGCAAGGAAAAAACTGGCTCAGATCCGCCAACAGCAATACAAATTTCTACCCACAGAGCTGAGAGAAGATGAGGGTTAACCTGCTGAGATTTTTCTTCTGTTTTATTCTTTTGTTTTCTTTTTTTTTTTCTCTTTTTTTTTTTCTTTTAAAGAAATAAGCTAAAGGGGGACAGCACATTGAGAACTGCTCTAACAGCATACTGGTATGCCAAGCACTTAGCTGAATAAACTGCCTGTCATAGCTTTGGATGAGCAGAGGGCAATAAACACTTGTTCTTCCCCATCTGCTCAGCTGAGGTGCATGATGATCAAATAATGGTACAGTGTTAGGTTCATCATTCCTGTTCCTCCCTTGACTTATATCTCAGGAGAGAATGTTTCACTTTTTACTAAAGATACTAAGTCAGTATTATTGTCACTTTCCTGATGCTTGAGGTATTTATCGTTCCTTGACTCGTTCTAAAACATTGATAATTTCAGTAGGAAGAGAGTCAAGAAATCTTTCATATGATCAATATCCCATGAGCTGGTGGTTCTCCCCCAAGTTCCCTTGCAAAAAGAAGACCAAGGTGGAGAAGGATGTATGGCTGAGTGGAGAAACACGCCTGAGTGTGGGTTTGAAGAAGAAGCAGCCTGTCCTTTCAGTGTTATATAGCTGGTTCACCCCAAAACTGGAGGAATTGTCTCTGCAGCTGTTTGCACTACTAGTATTACTCCTTACCTGATACCAACGAGCTTCTGCTTGGACAGTATTTAGGTTTACAAAATGTGGCAATAGCCATTCTTTAAAGAGCTCAAAAAACAAAGAAATGGAAACCTTGTCACTGCCTCAATAATAGCAGGTTCATGAAAGAAAATGCTGTTTCAATTATATACCTCTAATGTGTGACTACTTTTACAGTATTATACACACATACACATGCTCTAACATTGGACTGAATAGTTTGCATTTTGTTTTTTAATTGAAATTATCTGGTTCGTACTGTGGTATTTCTGCTAGAATGTATCTCTGTTAAGAGGGAAATGCCCGGTACAACAAAAGACTATCACAACTCTTGTTATTATTTTAATAATTACATTTATAATTATTATGTTTTGAAACCTGTGGGAATTGTAGGAGAAAAGAATAAGTGATTTACAAGTAGATTTACAATTTTTCCTGTAATATATTTTTAAAGAATTTGGACTCTAGAGAGTTTGTTTTCATAGTTGCTATTGATGAAAATGTATTCACGAAGGAATTGCAGAGAAGGAATAGCAGCAATCTATCAGCAATCTTTGTCTTCAGCTGCAGAAAGGTGCAGTATGCTCTCAGTACCTCTGTTGTGACCTAAGCAGTAGCAATTTGGGTAGAGTTACATATTTTACTCTGTCAAAGAGAGACCACAAACCACAGCAACTTTAACTAGCAGAAGCTAAACTATTTGACTAACTGCAGAAACACCATCTCTTCTAACAGTAGTTTCCAACATGTCTCCAACTCCACTCAAGCCCTCTTAAACAATAATGGCAAGTCTGTTTAGGCCAAAGGATGTTGCCCCTCCGGTCCTTCTGAAGGCTGTGCTGTCCTTAGGCCCCGCCAGGTCCGTTCAGCTGAGCCCGCTGTGTTCTGTGCATACCCACCCAGTTGTCCTTGCTGCAGAAAATGTTTGTCTTGTAGACTCCCCAGTAACCCCCTAGTGCTAGGTTCATCAGTTTAGATAGTGCTAACTCCTCATTTAAGTTACTTGCATGAGATAGAATTATCAGGAATTTTGTCACACGAGTACTAAATATATAGCAAAAAAAAAAATTGCTAGAGAATTAATAAATATTGAAGTGTACAAAGATTTTTATTGTCTCTTCTCTGATACTGATGTATTTCAGACTCAGTAGAGTTGCTGGAGAATCCACAATCATGAGAGGAAAAAAAATGGGTCTATCCCAAATGGAATCACTGGCACTGACAGCTGTGCTGTGATGTGTAGGCCTGTGTGCAAATGCAAACCCTGTACTAGCAGAGATGTGCAATTCCAGCTTCTTTGATTTGCCACTTCCACACAATCGTTTGGTTTTTTCTTCAGCTCACTGTGAACAGTGTCACAGTCTGGAATCCTCCTCCAAGAAAAAGGCTTCCTGTAAGTCTTGGGGCAGAAGGCTAAACTGGTATTTGTTGCTGTAAGACCTAAATAAAGACCACTCTAGTGATGGGGATTTTCTGCTGCTGTTGGTAGGTTCAACTCCTTTGCAGCTTATGCCTTTCTCTTGTCTTACCTGGATGGCCTCACTTTCTGATCTCTTTTTCGGAAAGATCTGCAAGATGGATTTGTTACTGCTTCCCTTTCAACTGTGTTTAACTGTTATTTGATCTCATTAAAGCACGAAGAAAGATGATGCTGTCTTTAACACCATGCCACTATTTTATTGTAGGTATAATACTGATGTAATATACTTTGGTCAGGATGGTATTTGCCAGTTTGATATAAGCCAAAAAAACCTTGTCAAATGCAACTATGTATGGAAATTATATAGCTAGAAAACTTTATCAGTATGTAGAAGGTAAGAGCATGTTCAAATTGTGCTCCAGAGAAAAGGGTTGGGGAAGTCCATTCTGCACAGCTATTTTGAGACTTCTCTGTTTCTGATTTAGTGCCCCCTCTTACATGACAGAAAGTATTTTCTCCTTAGCTGTGTGCTCCACAGAGGAACCACAGTCGAATGAATAGCTGAGCTGGACAACTGAAGTATTTTTTTACTCAGAATTTTGGGTCTTCATTTGTGAACCATTAAGAGAATATAAGGTCATCCAAAGTCTTTCTATTTCGATTTTTTCTTGCTGTTACAATTTGCAGTATTGCTGAAGTCCACGTGTGAACGTCTGTGGAGTTTGGAATTAGTCCAGGCCTTTCCTTGGCGTGGGGACTTGCAGCAGGAAGTGACAAGTTGGAGTAAGGGGTAGATGCTAATTAATAAGAAGGACAGATGTTTACTTTGTTCTGTTAACTTGTGAAATGATGAATGAGCTCTGTTGTATCTCACCCTTCTTCATGTGGAATTCACTCTGAGAATTGTATGCAAATTAAAAACAAAATGCCTCAAAGTTCTTTGTGTACAAATAGTCTAATGTCATTCCCCAACTATTCAGAAAATGGAAAATTTTATCATTTGTCTAAACTTTTATACATCAGAAGCCTCAAAAGTTAGAAAAGTTTTGAAACAAAAATTGAATTCCAGACTTCTTTTCATCTGACCCTTTCCCTTTGATTTTCTGCATGTTCATCACTTAATTCCTAATGGAGGGAGGAGTGTAAATCTAGAAACCTCCTCAACCTAAATATGTTCAGATCATGAGTGCATTCTTGTTTTTCATCAGTCCTTATCAAACTGGTAAGATATTCAGCCCAGGAGTATGGCATTTATCATCCCTACATATTTTTTTAATCTCCTGGGTTTTGGGTTTTTTACCATTTGGGTGTGGGCTTGATTTAGGGGCAGGTACCTTATACTCTCAAAGTTTTCTCCTTATGTAATTGTGTCAGGGTTAACAAAGAGAGTTATCTGCCCAGAATTGTCATGATTTCTGAAACCTGCTTTTCCATGTTTACATTAAACACATTGTGGTTGGCCGTGTTGATGGAACAACACATTTCTGTGGCACAGCTTATGATGCCAAATGCACAAACTGTTCAGTCAGGTGAGTTACAACTCTGTTACAAATTGCTCTCATTTACCAGGCTATAAATAAGTGCCATTTTGTCACTTTTTAAAAAAAAGTTTAAAAAAATAAAAAAGCAATACAAACCCGTTTTCTTCTCATATTAGTGCATCTTGTTGCAGTGGAAGAACCCCCTGTTCAAGACAGTTTTGAAATGTTATGCCAGAGTTTCTAGGGGTTTGAACTCTCACTTTAATGTCTTCCCTTCGTTTTAAAGTTTTAACCCCAAGAGAGGCACAATGAAGTTTGTAGTCATGCTGGCATACCATTATGTATAGTATTTATCTGGCCATAAAAATAAATAATATATTTTAGTTTGGTCTTCACCAACAATAAGCCCCTTGAAGGAATTTTTTTTTTTTTTTTTGCATGCAGGTATTTGTGACTTGTGTTGCACTGGTGGTCATGCAAAGGATTTGCTCCTTAAGCAAAATAAGGCTGAAGTTGCCTGCAAGAGGTTAAAATGCCCAGGTGACAGAGGAGAACGTTCTGTTTCAAGTTCTGCTAAACAGACAAAGCTATGAGTGCTTCCTTTGTGATATGTCAGTATCAGGTGTACTTTGTGACCCTTCAATATCCTTTAAAGTACATGTTAACCACACAGATACACAGAAAAATCAAACACCACTTAATCAAGGGTGTTGGATATTTGGTGGTGTTCACGTCTGTTGGGGGGAAGGCAAGTTTTGCTTTTATATTTGCTACGATTTACATTTGGTTCCACATTTTTTCCAAGTCAGCTATAACTGTGTGTGTGGGTACTCCAGTTCTGTGTACGAAACCCGTGCCAGAAATGTTGCCCCTGCTCAGCTGCATTCCAGGCACTTCACTGTTGCTGCCAGGGGGGGCTGTTCTGGCCCAATCACACTCGTGCCCAAGTGGGACCTTCTGGGTGTTCCGTGTGCTCATCAGGGCTCACCAGAGGTGTCTGTCCTGTCTCTGATGATGTGAGAGCTTCTCCCACTCGTTCCTCACGGCAGAAACAAGATTGAGGAAGCTCCTCTTGTAGTGATGGTTGGCTGAATAATGAATGGGGGGGCTATGGAGGCCTTAGGTATGTTTTAGGCTAAAATATTTTAAAATAGCTATGAAAATATAGACTTTAAACTACTAGGAAAAAGGTATTCGGCAAGTTTGCTGCCTGTTCAGATTTTCTGTATAGCATAATTTTAATTTGTGTTCAGAACATTCTAGGCACTACTTTAGAGACTCCAGGAAAATGAATTCTTTTTGCTTGCACAGTATTGCCTAAAGACTGGAAAACTAAACCACAATGTTTGACATGCTTGGATCCCTTTTGACCTTATTTTTCTTTACAAGTTTGTTTGTCTTTGCCTTTCTCTCTTGTTTATGAAAGCTGGATTCTTTCCTCCTGGAACAACTTTTATCAATATATGCACTTCAGTTTTCCACCTGTGCAAGTCAGTTGTGTTTAGTGTGGCAGGAAAAATACTAATATGTGGGGTTTACCCACATACTGCCTCATTTGGATGATGTAAAGCTTATCTTACAAACATGATTTTATTTCCATCCTGGTTATTTTCTTGAAGTATATTTATTTATTTTGAAAATGAATAATAAGGGCTGCTGAGTTGTACCTTTCTAAAATGTTCACTATGAGGGTTTATCCAGGTGAAGAAGGTTTCTTTTGGCATGGTTATATGTAACAGGTTTTGCTATAAAGTTAAACATCTTTTTATTAAAAAATTACATGGAGCATTAAGTTTCGAAGGCCAGAACTTTTGAAGATGAAAATTCATGCATGGTAGTGAATCAAATGTTAACAGAGGCATTTTCAAGTTGTGGGAAAGAGGCCGCATTAGGGATAGTGAGAAAATGTTACTGGATATTTTCTTAATACAGTTCTTGTTCCTAAAGTGCCAAATTTAATAAAACTAACTGGAATCTTCAATGGCACACAGATCAATATTCAGCACTGCCTGGGCTGTTAGTATGACCCTTCTGTTATAGAATAACTGCCTGTACTATGCTCCAACTTCTCTGAATGTAGTTCAAAATCAGGTCTTTGTGGCTGTTTGTATTTTGTAAGGGGCAATTGACCAAGAAAAAAGGTTGATATGGAGGGTTCTTCCAGCATTATAGCTGATGATCTTTCATTCAAATTGCATTGCATATTCTAAGTTATTGGTTAAAACATTTAATTGAATGTAAGTCACTGAACTGTTGACTTGATTAAGTCTTGGAAAGAATGGTCAGATTCTGGGGCAGTGGGTAGGTTATAAATACGTGTTTGCACTGTATTGTACATTTTCCAGTTTGCCCCTAAGTCCATTACATTTATTAAGGAGGTACTGCCAGATAGTAGCTTATCAGCCTTGCTTCCAAAACAAAAAGTATTTGTCCCAGTTCACCAAATGCTGTAGCACGTGTTTACATTATTTTTTTAAAAAATCCTTCACATTCTGTTTCCAATATAGTTGCCTCCATTTGGGACTGAGCCCATGCTTAAGAGATTTCCAAATGACAGTGTTTCAAACCTCAGGGAGACAGTGCTTGGCCCGTGGGCTTTACTGCAGTGCTATGAGAAGCACCTTTTCCATCATACCCGTTCCAAGATCACCATAGCAGATTTCAAGCATTAATAAAAATAATCTGCTCTTAGAAGCCATGTCTTATTTGCCCTTTATAGAGCACTACAAATGAGTCACTCCTGTTTCACAGATGGCAAAATTACGTTGCAGGAAGGGAGAGAACTTGTTCAAATCCAGAGAGCACTGAATGCAATAGCCAGCCCAGTTCCTGTGATTTACATAGAACTAGATCGACCAGTAGCAGCCATGTTCAGGAAAGGGTTAATACTTATGTTCCCATCTAGTTCATAACTGGTCTACGTTATTTTTTGCATTAATGTTTCTGCACTCTGTCAGTTCCAGAGAAATCAAATGCATTCTTTATTGGTAACTGTATAGCAGGGGGACTTAAACAGTTATTGTGATTAGTGCCAAGAACAACCATCTTGCACTGCCAAGGTTTTAGACAAACATCCTGTCTTCCAGAGCTGAATTTAATCTGCAAGAATCTGCTCAGTTCCTTGGCTTTGCCTCATGTTCTAACCGCTTCTGTTAAGGCACCAGCCTCAGCTCCCTTCCATTTAGGACTTCCTGCACCCTTTTTCTCTGACTTTTCCTACAAGAGAAGTGACAGCTTTAATAATTTGGACAAAAGCTCTGCAGCTTATTTAAATCAGCCTCCTGCTTTCCCAAAGCTTCCCGGAAAATACAATGAAAATCCTGAGGCGCTGAAGCCTTTAGTGTGACACTTTTAGCCACAGAACCTGTTTTGAAGTTTACTCAGAGATGCCTTTAGTCAGCTGCAGTTATGCCACACTAATGATTCTGGTCTGTCTGCAATTACCCTTTGCCTTCAGCTACATAAGCATGAGTATTTTCTCTCTTCTAAATATTCATCTTTTGTTTGCATTTTTTAATGGTAAATGAGCTGAAATGACACTATATTTCTAAAAGCTAGCACAGTTTCTCAAAATCCAGTCTGATTATTGTTTTAAGACTTAAGGTTTTTTTAAGACTGAGCTTTTGCTTTATGAAGTCAGTAGTGATTTTAGCTAAATGTTTGTGCATGAGTATAACCTCGAGAATGTTTCTTTTTGCCTTAGAAAAATGAAAGTGAGTGAGAACTTTAATGACATGTTGCTGTTCTTGCTGATCTCATATATATTGCTGATCTCTTCTGATCTGGGACTTTGTGTTACTGAGATTTCACATGTGAAAACTGTGGGGGGGGGGGAAATGAGAGTTCAAAAAGATGACCTCAGAAAAGCAGCTTCATCGGTCATTCCACTGTGTTTGGCTTGCATTCCAGTTTGCCATACTCTATCATTTAGTGGTGATAGTAAGGCTATTTAGGGTAATTCTCAAACTAAACCACTGCTGTGACATGCCTGTGATGCTTCCAGATCCTGTAGCTCAGCAATTCAAGCCACAGAGAATATTTTCTGGTTTCTTGACTGTTCAGGAGTCATCTTGGATCTCTTCCAAATCACAGGAGTGGCTCCTTATTACATGACCAAATCCCTCACATTTTGGTTTGTCCAGGGTCTTTTTATTTGAAAACAGGCTAGATGCAAAAATTTCTCTTCAAAGGATGTCCTACTTCTCTCCTGGAACTATGGAAAAACTGAATATGCTGAGTATTTTGTAGACTGAATGTTTTGTAAAACAAAACAGGCTGCCATTGTACCCATCTCAGAAGAGGTCAGAGCCTGTTCAGATCTTAAGGATTGGGAAAATTAAAAGACCCATTAAAAGAGAACCCTCCAATTAGTCATTTTTCAGAAGTATTTGTTTGCAGTAGAGTTCATACTGCTTGATCCCTATGTAGATTCATAATGAGGAGATCCATTACGTCAGTTGATGAAGATAGCAGGTACTCCCTTTATTTTGTCGTTTCATACTCTTCCTCCTCCCTGCCCAACACGCTGTGTGGTTCCTGGTATCCTAATGGCCAGAGTGGAGGGCGAGCTGCTGGATACAGAACAGAAAGTGGCCCGTGTGTTCCTTCTGGGACTCCGGGGCAGGCACAGCCTAGGGAGTGGCTCTGGGATTTGCAGAGGTCTCTCTCTCTGGTGGGTCACATTATTGCAGTGGAACTGAGAAGCCAGCACAGCTTTGGATGTGTGTGAATGTGTCCTGGAAATGGGGGTGGCCAAACACTGCAGCACAGAGAAGTCTAAATCTTGTGCTGGAGACAAAAAATAATCCCTCTGACCGAGGGCAGGGGGTCAAAACATGAGGTAGCAGCTTTTCATCCTTTAATAGACATAAGGGAAAAGATTGCTGCATCTTAACTGTATTGCAAAAGGGAAATGGGATAAGGACTGGGGGAACGATATTTGGATTTTCCTAGCAGGTAAATCCCGTGTTACATTCAAATTCCTAGAATGGTTTAGCAAAACTCCAAAAGTACATGAATTGAGACAACAAGAAGACCTTTTGAGGCTTGTTTCAGGTACTCACTTCCAGACAAGGATTATACCATCTGTAGCTGCTCCCTGCCAGTAAAAATGGCAGTGTTGAAAGCACAAGTCAAACTTGCAGTGGCACTACATATGACGAATTACAGAATTACGTTTAAAATCAGGTGAACTCAGATGTTGTTTTAGTCCCCTTTGATGTTGCAGAAATGTAAATAGTGGCTTTTGAGACATCTGTGCATTTCTGAGAGCCCAAGCCACCTTAGAGTTCAAACAGAAATATATGCAATAACTGGGGCATGTTGAAAGCCATGACTTCATTTCTTAGAACTTTAACAGCTGTATAGCTCAAAGACAAATAACTCATCCCTGGCTGTTCCCTGTAATAACACAGACATCCAGAAAATGCCTGGCATTTTTTTGTTCACTACTTGGGATCAAATTCATCTGATTTTGTTTCCCTCTGGACTAAGAACAGACTATTCTTTATGTTGCAGCCCTAAGGAGAAATTTTGCATCCCACTGCAGCTTTGTTTCCACACACGTTATATGGTCCCTGGAAACTTCTTCTGTGTTAGCAGCAATTGTCCAGTCTCACGTCCAGCCCCTTCCATCAGCAGTGAGTTCCTGTTGCTTCGTTTAGATTTTCAAAGAAAAACGCATCTCTTTGCTCCAAAACCACTTGGCAGCTCTCCAGCCTAACTGCTTCCCCAGAGCCCCGGGGAGCTCTGTAAAGGGCTGCTTCCTGCAGGACTCATTCTAGGTACCAGTTTTGAACGCTCTGACAACCTTTTCCCCCCCTCTACAGAAACTTCCATGGTCAGAAATCCCGAGCTGTCAAAGCACAGCATTTCAAAGGGCAGAAATTCTGAAATCAAAAGGAAATGAGAGTCTGCCCTGAGAGCCAAAGGGAGAAATGTTTTGTTTAAGCATAGGAGACTGAGCCAGATATGGCTCCTCTGCATAAAAACAAGAAGGTAAGTGCAGATTTGGGAGATAGGGTGCTATTTAAATTCACAGTAGTGTTGGCATAAGAGGAATTGATATGTATTGGTCCTGAATTAGATTAGGCAGGAAGAAAATTCTGGACTAATCTTCAAGAGAAGAAGTCAACCTGCTTTTGACATCAAGAATGAAAACAGGCTTTAACAGTCACAGTAGTAAGGGTTTGGCCTCAGGGCCTTTATGTCTCTGTCCTTTACAGAGCGTTTGCTTTGTGATGCGAACCTAATGTTAGGGGTCCAGGGTAATCAGCCTGAATGATTGCATCTAAACAGTTGCCCAGATCACTGCAGTCCCTGCAGCCAAGCCAACCCGTGTACAAGTGTGTTAGAGCATCCACAAGTGTGTTCGAGCATCCAGTCCATTTCTCTGCTATTGCAAGTACTACTATAGAGAATGTTTCCTGGTCCTTTCACCCAATCTACCAGTTTTAATATACTTTTCAATACTCTGCTGGAGATCCCTGTAGACAGCTCTGAAAGTTTTTTCTTGTCAAGACAACTGCAGTTGACTAAAACAAGCAAGAAAATGAAAAACTAACAGGATTCTTCTCCAGAATCCTGGGTGTTTATAACCTGTCCTTC
>VYZQ01000237.1:0-15489 GCA_013400655.1 Mystacornis crossleyi
TGTTGTCTTCCTTTTCATTACTATTATACATAATTATTGTTTTTCTTATTGTTTATTATTATTATTGATATTGAAATTGTTATTGTTTGTTATTGCTATGGCTATTATTATTTTACAATTTTACTTTTTTCAGTTATTAAACTATTCTTATCTCAACCCATGGGTTTTACCCTTTTTAGATTCTCCTCCCTGTCCTGTGGCAGGGTGGTGAGCAAGTAGCTGTGTGGTATTTAATTGCTGGCTAGGGTTAAACCATGATAACCCCCTGGAAAAAAAGCAAGATGGACCTGTATAAAGCTACAAAAAGCAATTTCAACTTGGAAGGAAATTTCAGAATCAATTAGCAATTGAAGAAAGTGAACAGAGCTCTGACTTAAAAAGGAAAGGATCTCAGAGAGGTGGCCTTTGCAATCTTTGAGAAAAAAAGAAAAATGAAAGCTGAGTTTTAAAGATTTTAAATGTGTATGTGCTGGCAACACAGTGACCTTTAGACTGGACTTTACAGATGTAAGTTTTAGGGTACTGCACTTAAAGCTTTTCACTGTATAGGAGATTCCTATTCACATTTTGAAAAATGGGCATGTAGTCTCTCGCAGGCAAATTAAATATAGCTTGCAAAAAAATTGCCACTGGAAACTGGACTAGCCAGGGAAGAATTAAAATTTCCATCATATTTCCAACAAGAACAGACAGAAAAAAGTATTTCAGATGCAAATCAAACAACAAAGGTTTCTACTACTTTGTGCTTTCAGTCATAAGAAGCTGCCCACAACATTATATTCTTCACATTCAGATACACTGGAGGTTTTATTCTTTTTTGTTCTTTGTTGGCTTTTCCCCATACCTAAAAGCGCACTAAAGGACACAGTGCCTTCTTATTTTCTAACACGTTTTAGAAAAAAATTCTAATGTTTACAGTATCTATAATGCAACATCATAAATGCAAAAAGCAAAATAAAAGAACCAAATAAACAAAGCAGGGGCATTTTCTGTTTAGAATCATGATTTCCTTGCATAACTGGGATAACACATGGAGTATTTTAATCCATAGTTGTGCTTAGAAAAACTAGATTTTTGTGGCTGAAAGCAGCTATTTATCTATGCCTAATGGAACAGGAATCTGGTTTAGAGAGAAACGGCCTAACAAAATATTTCACAGGGATGGGAAGCCCTTCAGACTAGGTTGCTGCAGTGTATTCATTATTCTAACCATTTAAATATTTTGGGAGTAAAGGTAGAAGACTAGGCAGTACTATGTCTTTGTTTCTTTCTTTAACCAGTAAAAATGATTGCAGAAAAAAAAAATCACCCTAATACAGATGCAGATACAGTCTCTGACATTAAAAGCTGCTAATAATAACAGGGGTCCTAAATAAGAATTCCTGTTGAGATTTCTGCTCCTTTCTAGGATACAAAATCAAATGCCGCAACAGCTTACTAATTAAGACTAGCTATTTGCATCTACTGATCTGTACTGCAGTGTGCATGTTTGTATTTGCTGCAGAGTTTAGTAGGAACCTTTACATTTTAAAGAGATTTATCTCTGCACGTATGACCCTATTTCAGGACTGAAGAGTGCTTAAAAAGTGTATTCAAAGCAGAGGTTTTGTCAGACTAAGTGACATTTGTAATAACTGCATCTGCTACACTTTCAACTTCAGTTCCAAATATTCACTGGTAATTCACCTGTTTTCAATGAGAAAAATACTGCAGTGCCATAAAACACCTTGATCTAATAGGTTTTCATTTTCATATGCATCTGTCTTTACAAATCAGGCTCATATTTCAGCTTTGCCGGATGCAAATGGCTGAGAGAGGATTTTAAAAAGGGGTGGGGTTAACGGATTTAAGGAATATTGGCTTTATCCTCAAACTACTTTCAGCTCTAGATAAATGATGGAGTTATTCTGGTACTCCTGGCACCAGGCTGCAGTGATCAGCAGAACAGAGATGGTTTGTCCTCCTGCTGTACAAGAGGAAAAGCCAGCCTGGCTGCTGCCAAGGAAAGACATTTATGTGTGTGGACTGAAGGAAAAACAGCAACAGCAAATTTTTTTTCCAGGGCTCCTCTTCTGGTAATCTCTTTTGTTATTTATACTGCTGAGAAACTTGAAACAGCTCTACAAGTCTTGAGTTCTTCCTGCTAAACCATAACCTGAAAATGATGTTGTGGGGATGGTGAAGACAGGATATTGCTTTATTTCTGCTGCAGGATTCGTCACTTTCTTCTGAAAGTCACATGTCATTTTTATGGCATACATTTATTTTACATTTACACGGTGCATAATTGTTAAATTACCAACATTTTACTTCCATATGACCATCACAATAACCAGTCTCATGTAAATTCACATAACAGTTGAAAATAAAGCAAAAGCCTGTGTTCTAGCTTGTAGTCCAACTCACTGCATTGCTTAAACTTACACATAAAATTTATTAGATTTCGTGAACAGATCCCATTTTTGGCGAGTAATCACAAAGGCTCAGTGCCAGTTCGTTATTTCTATCATTCAATCATAAAAACTGATATATGCCATTAATATGCTATTCACAGAAACTGAATGCCAGAAATAATCCTGGTGTTAAATCAGACTTCTTGCATTATTCATATGTTCTCTGTAATATTATTTTTGCAACTCAGAGAGAAACAAGCAGTATTCCTACTTTGGGAAATAAGTCACATGAAACTATTTGTCTTTCATGGCCCTCTGAAGAAATTGAAAGCTTTGATTTAATTAAAGGCACATATCTATGTTACTGCAATGTTGAGGCTAAATTTCATGTCAAGCAATCAATTAAAATGGCAAAATAATTATGCCAAAGCCTTCTATTTAAGATCTTCCCTTAAGGTTTCTGATCCTTAAAGCAAGGTTAACAAATCTATGCTATGAAGCATATATATTTTGTAGAATATGTTTTCAAAATGGCAGATTTTAAGCAGCTAAAATGTCATCTGACTCAGTGGTAGTTGCTTGGGTAGTGTGATTAAAAATCTGCAGTTGACAACAAAGAAGGCAGCAACAGGGCTGGCATGAAATCTAATCTTTGACTCTTCAGTCTAGATGATCTTGTAACACCAGTGATTTCTACCTAAATCTACAGTGTTATTTTTTATATTCCCCTGGCCAGCAGAACCACCAGCAGCAGAACCAGAACCTGTTGCTATGTTTCGTAACTTGAATTTTGTCTTCACAAAACACCATATTTCTAAAATATACATGGGAAAAATCATTAGGTTTCTCAGTGGGACTGCTAATGTAGTATTTAAGACCTGTATTGTTACTATTAGTAACGTTTTTAAGGAAAGTGTTTCTTATCATTACCTTTTTTTGCTTTACCTCACTGTTTGTGCTATCAAAATCAATTTATATATATCACTCTCTGTACATGCCTGAGAAGGCTGTGTTTTAGAATCTAATTATTTTTAATTCAAAGCATCAAGGAGGTTTCATTTTGAAAAGTCTTATTATTTGTTTGTCTTTTCCTCCAGAAAGTCTGCATTCATGAAGCAGGAAAAAAAGTTAATAACTGAAAGGCATTGGTGCAGAAACGTGAGAAAAGGGTTTTTTGAAAGCAGTTCTTGTGCTCTGAAGAAGCTTCCTGTTTCATTTTTTTCCCTCCCTCCTGTTTTTAAATCATTGCAAGGAAAAGGTTTTTTGTGGTGTTATCAAATGCCTCCTGCCATACTGACTGTGATGTATTTCGTAACCTTTAGTCTGGCTTTGACTGGGTGATCCCAGCCACTGTGTCAAAGGGAATGGCTCTTCTGCAGCAAAATTAAATTCTGTCATACCCAGTTGTTTGGTTCCACATTGTGACAAACTAATCAAAAAGTTTATGCATTTTTAATAGATGCTATGAAAGAGTGAAATTCATGAAATCAAAGGAAATTTAAAATATAAAAAGAGCACTGATATGTTGTTTTTTTTTTCCATCACAGCTGTTTACTTGTTCCAATGTATTCTTAGCATAACCTTTGCAGTCATAGGTTCTTATGTATTTCTCTATTTTCTTTAGTGCTCTCTGAAGTGCGCACTCACTGTGCAATGTCATCAGATAAAAGCGTTTCTGAGTATTTGAAAAGCTGAGCAACAGGCCAATGTGAAAAAAAAAATAGGATAAAAATGGTCAGATGCTTATTGTTTAAGTTCTGTGTGATTGCAGCAGGATCATTTGACAGTGCCTCATCTAGCTGCAAATGAACCCCACTAGATGTGCAAAGTTATCATCAGCGCTGAAATAAGGAAAAAAAGTAAAGGTAAAATAATATAACTATATTGCATAAACGTTCTTGAACAACATTTTTCACTGTAACTTAACTTTTATTATTTATAACATCTTCAAAACCAGGAAAAATCTAAACCAGAATATCACAAAATTTAGGCTGGAATGAAAAACAAATTAAAAAATAAAAAAGGGGAACTGATCTTAATTTAGAATATTCTCTACCTGTCTTTCAAAGGAAAGGCATCTCACAAAAGCTCTTTTAGTAACAGTACATTTAGCAACAAAGTATTCCTGAATACCAATTTCCTTTCAGACAGAATGAAGGCAAGAGTTATCTGAAAACCAGTGTAAAGTCTTTTATTCCTTTGTGATCCGTGTTTTGCAAGATTTGTGTTTCCTTTTACACAGAAGTTTAGGAACAGTTAATTTCAAAGGAGCAGATGTAAGTTACAACTACTGCCAGTTACTGTTCATGCCAAAAATCACTTTATTCAATGCCTAATGTGAGCATGGCCATGCTTGCTAGTTCCTGTACTGTTTGCCATAGTAAGACACAGGTGCCTGCTGAAGTCGACCCAACCACATTTTTACCCTTTGGAGGCTTCAATTTTGTTTGGAGTCAGATAACAGTGCTGACAGTGTGCTCCAGCTATCTCATACTTGCTAGCGATTCCCAAAAAAATACTTCCACTTGCCTCTACACACATCCAGCAGACAACTGGTAGTGGTCATGTCACTGCTACGCTGACTTCCAGGGACACATTTGCAAAAACTTATCAGGAAGAGATATATTTCAGGACCTTCTACATTTTCTGCAAGGAAATTAAGCTGAATACAGAATCCTTAACATTGATACAAGCTGTACCGCCATTTACTCTCAGACAAGTTTGAGCAGAAAGACAAGCAACTGGAATGCTATCAGGACAAAGTAATACTGTGTGTATGGAGTACAGGGAAGTTATTCAGATGCTACTGAGATAATTGGCAACTGAAATCCAAATTTCCAGGTATGTATTTGGACAACTAAGTAAAACACTGTTGTATGAAAAAACTTGTTCCTCTCTATGTTGGCCTATGTTTGGTAAATGTTGCATTAAGAAACTTCAAGACTCATTTAGATAAGAGTTTGGAATGACTTTCCTGCTGCTGTCAGCCCTCGTTTTACTCCTCTGACCTTGGGGATGACTGAGGCCTAAACCAGGATTTGTCAACAAGGATCTGTCAGCCTTTGGGCTCTGGCAGAACATATTTTAAGGCTGCTACCAACAACAGGCAGCAGTGGTTTTCTACAAAGATCCCGTGTAATCTTTTGTAACGAAGAAAGATTTTAAAATGTGTCTTATGCACTTGATGCAGTAAGGAAAAAAAAAAAAACAAACCTACATGCAGCTTTTTAAAATTCAAATGGCCCCAGTGAAGCTGAAGACAACGTGGAATATTTCCTGTCTGATGGCAGCATACTGCTAAAAAAGAAAAAAAATAAATTCATGAATACAAATGTGAAGCCAGGTCAAGATTTTGCAAAACTCAGGGGTACAAAATAAATCTTCATTTTGAAAGGCTGGAAGATTAGTTCTCTGAAATGAAGATATTTTTCTTCTTTCCCCAAATATTACCTTTTACAGGAGGATGCTGCAGGAGGTAAATTTCAACATTAAAAGGTGTCATGGTGTCTTGGAGGAGTGTGTGAAATCTTAGGGCTGCAGGGAAGTCTGCAAACGGCTGCAAGCAAGTCAGCAGGAGGCACAGCGGGAACAGACACCTCTATTGGGACACTCAGCTCACCCACGACCATCACTGAGCACTTTTTTCAACCAAACATTGAATTCCCAGCCATTTGCACCAACAGGCAAGCAGCATGAAATATTTGAAAATAAAACTCATATGTGAAGTCAGGACAGTAACAACATGACATGGATAAAGGTAAAATGTCAGCCCTGTTAAAGAAAGCAGAATATAGTGGTCTTTGGGGACATGGGATTGCTCCTTCCAGGCCCATTGGAGCCAGAGTTGCTCAGTGCTGAAGCCAAGGGGTTTTCTCACTCTCCAGGCTCATACAGCCAGGATGCTGAAATTCTCTCTCCCTAGATCCCAGCAGCACTAAGACTGAATGCATATCACCACTCTAAATATACACTCACTAACTACATAGAAGGCTGGAAGCACAAACCAACACAGCAATTCCTTTGCTGGCACTTTAGACAGGGCTGGAGACCAACATCCATGCAAAATGGCTGGGGCAGGGACTGCTGGCTCCACTCTGGGCTGAAACAGAGCCCTGTGCCCTGTCCAGGGTGGGAGGGAGCCCCTGTGGGGCTTAGCAGGGAAAGTCAGGACTAGTGGTGCTCTCAGGGCCCTGATAAGTACAAGTGAAAAAACATATTCCTCTGAAGTGTTACATGCAAGCTTGAAGAGTATTTGTCATTTTACCAGAAAGGTAAATAATATTAGGAATAATTACTTCTCTCAACTAAATAGGGTAACCATAAATGCTCACAATAAGACCTCCAGTACAGTAAGCCATCTCTTAAAATGTACATGCATCCCTAAGTTTTATGCTTAAAAGACATTTTTCAATACCCATATGAAGAGAACATCTATATTGCAGCACACACTGTAAGAAAATAAGATGAGTATTCTTGAGTCTGCTACAAAAACTGGGACTCTAATAGCACTCATTTGACATTAAATTTGACATTAGATCCACTCTTGGGCTAATACAGACATTTCCAGTGTTAATGAAACTAATCCAACACTACAGATTTCTGCCTGCTCATTACAGTAATTTATTCATAAATTGTTTAGTTGTTCCTGGGAGATTCTGATGGAGACCTGGACTCAGGACAGACATTTCTAGGAGCATTTCTAAACTCGTTTCTCGCTTATCTCTGGCTTTTTCCCTTGGTGTCCCTGTTAAGCTTCCTCAAGCAATCAAAATCTGCAGACATGACCCTAGTCAAATATTTTCCAAAATGAATCAGTGATTGCTGGGAATAAAAACTTTTAACTCTTCACATTTGTGTGTTTTCAGTTCAGCATTTCTCTGGCTGTCATATAATTTGTAAGACAGGTGTCGCTGTGTCGCTGTGTCCCGCAGCAAGAGAGAGAGAAGTCCAGCAGGCAGGAATGGTGCAGCAAAAAGGGATTTATTAATTTATTTTACAGCTCTTTTATAGACGCTTTACTTCATAGCCTAATTGGTCAAGAGATCAGCCACCCCGCCTGGGGTGATTGGCTGAAACCCTAAGACACCGTTATAAAAATATTTTTCTACTATATGGAAAACAATTGCAGGTGTTCTCAGTTTACAATAACACTACTGATAGCTTCTGTGAGAGGGAAGAGTTTCACACGGGACGAGAGAGAAGCAGAAAAAGTTCTTGCTACTGCATATCTGCATCCACAGACAGGCTGAGGGGAAATGATACAGAAGAAACAAAAAACCTGAAATTAAAACAAGCAATGAAGACAGTGTTTATTAGTAATTTGAAAATATTTTTAAAACTATTCACACTTTCTGTCTGGAAGAACCAAAGAGAAGAGAATTTGAGCAGCTATTTTCAAATAATCACTTATAGGAAAATAATATTTAGAATCTGGTGCAAAGTTTACATAAGGTAACCATGACCAGCAAGATAATAGGTATGACTTTGAAAGCAAAACAGAAAAGTGAGCTGCAATAACTTAGATCATCTAACAGGAATATTTCAAGTCATCTGCCTCTGTGTCTCCCATTGCCATGCCTAACTGGTCACATGAACACTATCTCCCAACATTTCACCCAAAAATTTGCCATCACTGCTCAGCAATGTGCAGCTACCAGGGATGACAGCAGTTCTCCTTTGTCAGATTTTCCAGGAGACTGGTTTAGGCACCTTGCTGACCAGGAATCATGCAAGTGTTATTCTTTTTCTTTGTGTACTATTGCTTGGGGATACACTGAGAACCCAGCTACATACCGATGTGTTCATTATCTGCATTCTCAGAGTAAGGTGCTTAAACATTTGGAATGACAAGGCTAGGTGTCACTATACACTAAAATAATTTTTGGTTCCTAAACAAAGTGTGAATCACCTTCTAATGTAAGCGTCATAGTTGTTTGAAACAGCATTAAACCATCTCTCACTCTTTTTATCTCTTATATTATCTCTTTTACTTCTTTTATAGTCTTTGTAACTTCTATAACAGATTTCTATTTTTCTTCCTAATATTACACTGGAATTGCCATTATGGAATGCTCTTTAGACAATTTTCCCGGTATTCTGCTTCCTGGACATCAAGCAACAATTTGATCTATTCAGTTCTNNNNCGGCGTGCTGTAGAGCTGGACACGTGTGACTCAGGCGAGCTGCTGTGTAAGAATGTGCAAGTATCCATTCTAGAATCTCATGAGCTCAAATTCTCATGAAATACTTTAAATTTACACCTAAAACCTAAGAATAAAGTTTTGAGCTTTTTGAAACATATAGTTAATCTCTTTGAATCTGTCAATATTAACCTGAAATTATTAGAATCCATACAAAAATTATATTACTGATATTGTTGCCTTTCCCTGGTCTTAAAATTAAGAATCAAGAATGGTTAAGGGAAAAAAAACCTCGGTATTTATTTTACCTCGCTATTTATTTACATATCCTTAGGTGCACCACTTCTTCCAGGTGGAATGCACCTAAATGCACACTGAAATGCACATGAAATGCACCCCAAAATGCACCCCCATGATAGATTGTGTATACAATTTACAAGCCTTGCAAATTAGCATGTCTATCAAAGACTCCCCAGTGAGAGGATCAAATGAACCCCTCATTCTGAGGATTTCCCCCCCTGAATGAGCCTATCTTAGTTTACAGGACATGTTCTAGGGAAGACCTTGGTTTCTCAGGATAGCACAGGGCTTTCTGACCTCCCGCTGGAGGCCTCCAGGATGTTTGGTCTCCTGGCTTAATGAAATATTTGGTCTCAGCTAAGTTATCAGACTTAAGGAATTACAATTATGTGGGCTAAAAGCACTAAGAATACATAAAAGCTATATAAAAGGGTATATAAAAGGGGTATAAAAGGGGTATATAAAAAAGGCAAAAAATCATCATGGCATCAAAATGAATCTTACTTTGTAATGGGGTGCAGTTTATTTACTTTTAAATATTCCACGAAGGAAATCTTAGGAGGAAAAAAAAATTATCTGCCAAAATAAATATTCAGAAGAGTTAACTCGGCATTCCTAGATGCAGAATAATAGGCTTACTCTTACAAAAACTTCTAGAATTAAGGAATTAATCAGCAATATATTAGTCTTGATTAAAGCAAGTCACTTCTAAACTCAGTAAAGTCTTTCAGACTATTTTAACTTAATTCATCTTGACAGTATGCTACTTAAGGTTGTTTTTTTTTTCCTTCTAGGAGTATATCAGATTAGTAGACATTAAATCAGTCTTCTGTACCTCTTTCATTTCCTACCACCATCCAGGCTTCTTCACCTCCAGTGTTTTTCCTCCTGTTAATTTGAGAGGAATTCCTACCATATAGATTTAAAATAAAGATTTAAAATTACCAGTTAGTCTGATCAACCTCTTTGACAATTATTTTACTGTATTTATATATAAAATACTCAAAATAGCAAAGGTGTATCCTCAACAATGATATTTGAAATTTGTTCTTGAATGCCTGCCACTGATGCCAGTTTTAAGAAAATGTGTAATTTGGTTAGTTCCCGTGGTAATAACATCTATAAATTGATTTAAACACTGATGAGTGACAGACTGCCTTTTTCTTAAATTGGCTCCAGTGGTTATATGAAGAGATCCTGTTGCTAGAAAGGCAAAGGCAGATGTTAATTTTTAACTAAAACAAGAAAAGCATCATTTCTCTGTCCAGCACTTGCTAAATTCCCTATAATTTCATCAGAGCTAAAATAAGGGTTATCAAATCTGTACAAATTGTTGTAAAAATTTATTGCTTTATAATGACTTTCTAAACTCCTGTTTTTGCAGAAGAATAATTAAATGATCCTTTTGGTGGTGTTTAATCCAGAATATCATATATAGTTTTTTATGTGAAATAAAAAAAAAGAGAATTATTAAATTTCCATACTTTTAAAACAATANTCTAAAAGACAAGGGATTTATTTCCATCTCTCTATATATAAATATATTGCTTCTGGTATCGTATTGCTATAAAAATGCAGAATATACATCCTTAACTTTTAAAATCATATAATGTAGAGTATCTCCGGGGTTTTTTTGTTATCTAACTTTAACTTCATCATCAAAAGTTTGCTTCTTAAATTTATTTTCGCTATGTTGTAAGCTGTACTCTTTGCAGTATAGGGTATAAAATACAAAAACTGTAGATTCTGAGGCAAACCGGTATCTCCTTATTAGCTGTAGGTCCTTCTGTTCCATGTAATCAGCTTTCCCTTATAGTAAATTAGCATCAGAACAACACTGATGACATGCTTGACCTGTTGTTATATAAGGTAGTTCAGTCACTACTTCAGGCAGTGTAAAATACCACTGTTGTTCTAACATACATATTAAATAATATCACCCATATATCCCATGAAATATTGAAATGAATATAGTTTTTTAAAGTTTTCATTGAAGTCTGATTTTTGGAAATTTCTTAAAACCAAGGACACAACCACTAGATAAAGCTGTGTCATAAACATATATTTCTAATGGCTAATTCTAATTCATAAATGGCTAATTTCTAATTCATAAATTACTGTTGAACACAGTATTTGTCTTTAAAAAACTTTTTGAAATACGCTGTAGAAGTATGAAAATCCAAACAAATGAAAAGAGTAGCACAGAAACTACAACTATTGTTTAAAAATTCATATCTTAAGTAATAGTTTTCTGCTAGAACATTAACTCAATCCTATTGCACCCGATTTCTTGGCAGTAGTGGAGAATTATGTGATATAAAAGGAAAGGAACATTCTTCTAAAAAGAGGATGAAAGTCATGGATGAAGGACCGGAACACTAGGTGCCTTCTCACAAGAATTCAGCTCAGCTGTCCCTGTTTTTTTTGTGACACTATACAGGCATGTCCTCAAATCTTGGCTTTAAACAAAAACCAGAAAATTTACTGGTTTCCTCAAATGCACATAATCCACACAACCATTTGTGTGGTGTAGTTAAACTTTATATGTTTAGAACATATCACAGTCTCCACCTGGACTGGTCTCTGATGCCGTGATATGGAAAAACTGAGATCTATTTCTCTCCTGAGAATATTCATTGTATTAACATTGAAATTCATTTTTTACCCCATCAGAATCCTTATAATCATTATCATCACTAAAACTGCAAGTGTGTCTGGTTTCTTTCCTCATACATTCTTTTAAGGTGGACCTCGGTTCTTCCAGAAAATGCTGATAAGGAAAACCATCTTATAACAGAAAAGTAATTTTTTCTTACGGAGACATTCACAGTCTAACACATTTAAATACATATAACATATCTGTCAAATGTGGAATACAGCAATTTATGCCACCTAGACGGATAGGATCACAATGCATAGAGATAGGAATTCTCTCTATCTAGGGTGTAGGGCCAGTGTTTTATCTACTGATCTGAATAGCACCAATATCATTCCAGCAGACTTACCAGCATGTGCTGGCTGGGTTTTTTTCCCCTACCATCTGCAGCATATTCAAACACATTGCAGGGAAATCACAGTCTCCCACTGAGGTCATTTTTCTTTGTTCCTACTGCTTGCTTAGAAGTACATAACCTATCACCAGGTAGCATAATAAAAAGTATCTACTTCTGTTGTAAGTTGCCTTTTATTTTGGGCAACTGTCATCAAATCAAAGAGCTGGTTTAAATACTAATTATTAACCAGATTAATAAAGACTCCAACACTGTAAATATGATAATTGCTGAACAGGCACAGATCCGTGCTACTCTACAGACAAAATTCAGTGATGCTTTCTTCCAGGAACGAGATTATAAATGGTTTTAATTTTTATTCTTCTTTTTTTTTTTTTTTTTACTTTGCTGCTTTCCTGATTAATATAGGTGTATTTTCTACGAAGTAATGCCATGATTCAGCATAAATAGCAAGTTCTACACCCATTAAAAATTCAATAAATGAATAAAACTAATCCCCTGAGCATAAAGGTTAGTCTGATTCTAGGTTGTGGCACTTGCCTTCATAGGTGTAGAAATTTGCAAGAGCAGTCTAGAGATTTTTGCATGTTTACTATGGGAACAGTAGAAGAAACCCAAAAGGAACTGTGAAGTTTCTAACCCAATATTATTACCACAAAACCAATCCTTTATTTAGCTTCTTAGTATGGATGTATTTCTCGTGTATACATTCAGACTGTCTTTAGCCATGAACATTTGTAGGTGCTGAAAGTCAGCTGTAATGCTTGCTTTTGTTTACAGAACTGTCAGTGAATGCTGTTAGCTTGATGGCTAACACCGTTTCAGTGTATCTTCTGAGTATCTAGACCTTCCCAGTATGTGGAGGATGCTATTCTACCCTTAGAGTGACCAGTGTTTTTTACCTCCTTTCTAGAATTTTCATTCTTTAAATATGCTGTTCTCTGAGAGACAGAACTTATTCCCTTCTCGTTCTCTAGCACATCCTCTGGAGTGCTAGCTCCAGCCTAAAGTGGAAAAGTGCCGGAAACAGGGCTATTCAGTCTGTTTCTGTGCATGTTTCTCATAGGAGCAATTGGAATAAAGAGGCCTCTTACACATTCTTGCAAACACAATCTTTATTATTATTTTTCTGTATCACTTATCAGTTCTACTTGCACTTCAAAACAAGTAAGGACATAAATATAAAAAGGCTCTAATAGTAATAACATTGCCCGCAGCTGCCAGGAACAGTTTGTACCAAGGAAACACTGGGCATATGTTGATATGATAGCCACTGGCAGGGCTTGGTTGCATATGCTGCACTGTCAAAACACCTTTTTAACTATCTCAGAGGGATTATTCTATTTTTCTTTTAATTTTGAGATGAAATACAGAAAACAAATTAGTTTCTGGAAAGTTTCAAATAGGTGTTCTTATCCAGGAACCACAATGACTTACGCTTTTTTCCCCTCCCCCCTAAGTTTTAGTATACTATTCCTGTGTCCATGAGATCTGAATTAACTTCTTTCAGGGTAATATACATAATGTCATAATTATATAATAATTTTTTTTCATAACTATAGATTGATAGCCTGCATATCTAAAGTAACTGTGATTGGGTGTTCTAGAAATTTTAATACTTTTCATTCCTTAGAGGTGAGCAGAAGAACATGTAATGCTTTCTTTCATATGATAAAGAGTTAGACAAATCATATGAATATGTGCACTTGCATTTTTGTATTTGTGTGTGTTATGTATATGTAAAAGCATGAACTCATTGAATATCTTTAAGTATCACCTTCCCAAATACTAGTGAAACTGAAAAACACTTGCTAGATTTCCCCAGAAGGGCATTTTCCCATTCATCCTTGAAGCAAAAAAAAAGAAGCAAACCAAAACATAAAATGCAGACCCAGTCTTGAAAACAGTTTCTTTTTCCAAAACTCTTGGAAAAGGGATGAGTTTATCAACCTACCCAAATGAAAAAGGAATGGGTCCAAGTCTATTAGAGTCAGAGAGACTCTTTCCATTAACTAAAATAGGTTTGAGATGAGGCTTATGGCACATGTTTTTAGTGATTTGTACTAAAAATGTGAAAGGAATGACAAGAGCGTATTAAAATTGCATCCTGAAAGTGTGCTTTTGTGCTACACGAAAAAAAAAGATGCTAGATCATCTTTAAAAAGAGAGGTCATCAAGGCTGTTGAATAACCAGAATAATAGCTGTCCAGATGCCATAATGAGATTTATGTAAAATACTGCATGGGCAAAAAATATAATTGCTTTTTCCATTGTTGTTTTTATTGTCACAGAAGAGAAAATTTCATTTTTCAATTTCTAGCCATGTGAAGTTCAGTTAAGAGGCAGAGATTACAGTTTAACACCAGCTTATCAATACCTATATGGCAAATGCTTATATAAAAATACATATACATATCTGGTAGCAAAATTTCCAAGCCTTAGCCTAAAATCAGAAGATAAAAAATATTTCTGTGATATTTACTATAAAATTTGATATTTATGAGCACTGAATGCTTTTCATTTTTAAACTTTGTATTTGAGACAAATTATGCTCTCAATATCAATTACAAAAAAAAAAAAATCACCTGAAAGATANGTTGAAATAAGTAATTGGATTCCAACATTTTTCTTGTGCATTACCAGTAGAATTAGGAACCGTTTTCCATGCATGCAAACTCTGCACTGATTAATACTGATAAATGCTAACATCTGAATATAAAATTATTTATATATTAACATGCTATATATTAATATATGTAAAATTCACTATGGATATTGGCTGTATATATATAAATATATATATACTTAATATCAAAGACTTTGAATATAGAAGACATTATTTAGTGTCTGATAAACATAACCTTTTTCCTGATGGTACCACAGGAGAAAGACAGAGAGTGAAATAGAGAAAAAGCAAATGAGGAAACAACGCAAAGAGAGAAAGAAGCATGGGAGGCCATGAAGGCAGAAGGAAGTGAGGGAGGGAGGGAGGAAAAGGAAAGCTTTTCTGAAGGCCATCTCTGAATGGGGTTATGTAGAGAAGAGTTAAAAAAAGTATTTATCAGTGTCTTTTCCTTAGTGGTGGAGCATTTTTTGACACAATTCCAACTCTTGCAGTGAGTAGAGCATCAGGTCAGAGGGATGGGGGATAGGGTGCAGGGAGGGAAAAAGATTATTACAGATCACTGAAGAGTTTTATTGCCATTAGATTTATGAATTTTGATTAACTGTACTATTCAGAAGTGCTAAAGCCACAATGCCGTTATAATCACTATCAGAAAATCTGTTGTTGAAACCTTCATTAGAATAAACGTATACAACTACTATATTATATATGTTGCAAACACAATTTTTAAAAGTCAAAATTTAAAAAAAAATTAATGTCATTATTTCTGTTAATATTTTGGTAACTGTATTGTAGCAATCCTCCACAGTCCAAATTAGGTTGTAGTCTACTCAGGGAAGTTGAATATTATATTCCTGACTTCCATTTCTCCACTGTGTGTTTTATTCTATTCATAACGTTACCATATCTGGGTACAGAAAAGCTTTATCTAAAGTCCAAATAATATATATAGAATATAGACAAAATAAATATTATTCTAAGAAAATTAATAAAATTATCAATGAAATTCAATCTATGAA
>VYZQ01000248.1:0-17904 GCA_013400655.1 Mystacornis crossleyi
ATATATATATATATGTGTATATTTTTTTTGTCTTCTTTTTTTCATATAAACATTGACATTTGAACATTTGAAGGGTTTTTGTCATTTAACGAGACATATCCAGTCTTGGAGCTAATTCCATTCTCGGCCATACAGATACATTTCCTTCTGGTTTCATACAGAGTTGACAACATAAAATTGGAATCAAATTTAATCTGTGGTATAAGTAAGCATATTTCTCATAGAACTATCTGGCCTATGTTTAGACTTAATAGAAATCTTGAAGAAAATATCTCATGTGGTATTAATATATCAGAAAGTAAGACTAAGAGGTAAAATGACCCACACTGATAGAGTATTCCCTAATTTGTGTAAAGTTAATCAATTTAACAGTACGACAGTTTTTAAAAGTTTAGAAGAAATTGCAGGAAGGAAAACAATCAGTAGAAGCCACGACACAAGCCATGCAGATCTTCCTTAACTTGTTTCATCCTGATATCTTCCCAGCCCTCCATCCTGTCTTATAAAATACACATTCTTTGGTTGCTTCTGAAGGCCGGGTTAATGCTCTGGTAAGCTATTTTCCAACATCTGTTTAGACACTTTTTTCTCTGACAAATTTGAATCGAATCTGTTAAGTACACCATCAATTACACTTCTTTACACTATGGATCTGCTTAAGCGAAAGAGTTAGGAGGTCACAGCCATATGAGTTATTTTTGTGAATGGAATATTTGATTCAGTCTCTTAATTGACCATGTGCATGATGTCTACATGTGGGGAAAAGTTATACCTGAGGGTGAATCTGCGAGAACACTGACGGGAGGCAGTTATGGACAACACTTATGAAGCTGCCTTTTTCTCTCTCTAAATTTAAAATTCCTCATTAACATCTAGCAGTAAGTTAACAAACCAAAAGAACATCATCTTGCCAACCAGCCATAATTCTCTTTTACAGAAGCAGGAGCCATTAATGAATAGAGCACATCGAATTAAATATTTTTTTCTCTGTGTAAAAAAATTACTAGAAGGAAGATAAGGAAAAATATTTCTGTTTATTTCTCTTTGCTAAGACATTTTGTAAACATACATATTACCAGGCAATGCTTAACCACATTCATGGTTGACCATCTTTGTAAAGAAGCTGAATGTAATTTACCAGATAGACAGATGTGTCTTACCACAGATGAAGAGGTTTTTTGGTTTTTTTCCCAGCAAATAACTTGACCTCAAGAGAGGAATTAGTTCCCTCTTTCTATAAATGGGTAAGCATATACAAATAGATGAATAGTTGCCTAAAATGAGACACCTATATATATATATATGTGGCAGTAAATTAAATTTTTCTCAAGCGGTAAGAAATGTGTGTTTACTTTGAAAATCAGGTCTATACAATGCATTAGGTGACCATTTTTCATTGTATACGTGTTGCTAAATATCATGTCAGGCTGTTGGCTGCCCCTGCATCAATTCAATATTCCTGTATCTCTTAAGATTATCACTATTATATATGAAGCAGCAAAGATACAGAATTTTATTTTTGGTTGCTTTTGAATCCATAACTTATTAATGACATCATATCTGGAAGTACCTACCAAACTTAGGGACTTTTGCTGGTAATTGCTTAAATTCCTTTGGGTTCTTTAACTATTTAAATAAGAGAATTAACCATTGAAGCACTGAAAGGCGTAAGTAATATTGTCATAAAGGTAGCTAAGGCAGGACAAATTGAGGTTGAAAAAAATGTATTTCCTTCACTTACTTTTTTTGGCTGTCAGGGATTTAGCTTTGCTTTGGCTAAGTCCTTAGACTTAGTCCTAAGTCCTAGCTTTCCTAGATACAGAGACTGCTTTGAAAATACATGATTTTAATAGTCCTTTACTACTTTTCCTTATCTACCACATTAAAGACTAAGAGGCACAAGAGAGCAAAAATGAAGAAGCAACATATTCTCTGTTGCTCCACTGACTGTGCTTTTCCAAAGTTGGCAGAAACAAAAATCCATTACGAATTTCCTCATCATACTGGTGCTTTTATAATATATATTGAAAATGTTACGTGGGAACATTTGGTGTGGAACTACCACAAAATACAGATTTTTTGCTTGCAACTATTATTATGAAGACACCAGTCATGACTGGGTAATGAAAAATGAGTTGACCTTTTTATTTAAATGTAATGGACTACCCAAGAGTACTCTAGTATACCCAGTCATCATCACACTCCATGCAACTGGCAAAGACAAAAGTGAAATATAAGAGGTATGCTGCATAGTTTGTAATGTGTGCAATTATTTGTTGGTCTTTTTGATCTTTGGAATTTACAGTTTGAATTGTGGAAGTTTTAAGGATGCTGGGAAACTTTTAATAATTTGCTGAGTCTGGTGTCTTCTCTATCTTCTGCTAAGACAAGCTTACTTTATACTGTGAATATAATTATCTATACCTTGAAAAAATTGGAGGACATATTGCTCACACAGCAAATACCTATTGATTTCATCTAATATCCTGGGATGGTTGAAAGCTAGATGCTAGTCCCATGGATTCCACTCACTGACACAGCCAGAATTTTTATTTGCAGAGTAATATATATCTCTGGGAGCTCAACAGTTTGTTCATGCAAAGTAACTGGCTTCAGAGAATATAGTTCAGCAGAGAAGCTAGCCAAAGATTTTTTTTAGCTTTCATGCAATGTGAGAACTGCAAACTTAGAGTGACCACTCTCCAACTCAAATGAGAAGATGTTGGTATTCAAACAAGTACAAAGTTTGAATTAGAATGGATGTTTTCTGTGGTAGATAAGCTTAATTCAAAAGTAAAAAGATGACCTGAACTTTCACAGAAAATATTGTGGTAGACAGAGAGTATGTCGGGCTGCCAAAATTACATGGCAAATATGACACTGCAGTGTAATACATTATTACCATCATTAATGTGGAACTTATGCTTTCACCAGTGCATAAACTCATGGAATCTGTTTCTAATATAGCACTGAGTAAATCAAGAGGAAAAATTCTGTATACAGCATTAAAAACAATGCTTTTGATTTACCAAATATTCATTCTAGAAGCCATGTTTTTGCTCACTGGCAATTTCTACATTTGTTCTACTCAATATGTGAGCAGTTGCTCATCTTCTGTCAAAGAGATCCATTAAAAAGACATGCTAGAAAATAAGAAAGAAGAAAGGTTATTAAAAAGAGAATGACTCCTTTATATAGAATATGATGTGGGTGTGTTTCTTATGGTCACCAGCAAATTTATTTAATAGTAATTCCTTCTAAAGATATACGAAAAACAAACTGACTGCATTGAGCTCAGGAGTGCAGCCAAAAATCCTTGGACACAAGACACCTTAATGAAGTGGAAGGAGTTTTGAAACACATACTGACTGCAGGATCAGGCCTACATACAAGGATTGCAGATTTAATTTTAACCCATTTTTGCATATCATCCAAAAGAAATTATATTTATTACCAAAAAAAAAAAAAAAAAAAAAAAAAAATTTCAAAAAAGCCCCAAACACTATCACAACATAAACGTTGTGGAAAATACATGCTATTAATTTAAGTTCTGTGAAAGAATCCTTATTTTCCAAGGCCATTCATTTGTATGGACTAGGTAAAAGAACCATGTTTGTCTTCAGACGATGTCATTTCACTTGCCAAGAATTCAGACTTTCCAGTTGCAATCCTCTAGTGTGCACTTTAGAGAAGGAAGAATTAGTGACTAGGAGGAAGTAAGTGTACAGGGAGAGAACTCACACAGCAGAGGAAAGTTTTAGATCAAGTAAGCAGAAGTCATATAATCTAAATTAATTATCCAAGCTTTTCTCTTGGTCAAGTGTTTAGAGAGTTAGACTGGAAGTTCTAATATTCAGGGTATAAACTTCCAGCACGGCTCTAGGGAAATGCATGCTGAAGCTTATTAATTCTTCTGAAACAAACTGTTCCTAATAGGTTCTAGCTGTCAGAACTTCCCATGCTTTCTCTGAAAGTGTTTTAATTTCATATTCACAAGGCTTCTCCCACGTTAGCAAGTGAAGCACAAAAATTTCAATCCACTTAAAACTCAATGCAGGAATCTGGAAGGCCCAAGAGAAAGAATTTTGCATCTCTCTTTTCAGAGCACAAAACCTTTAAAATGTGTCAATAAAGCTCCAATTAGGTTTACCATTCTAGAGGATAATGAGAAGTGGCCATCAAATATGCTACATTCTTAAAATGTTTTGATTTAGCAGGCAAAATTCAAACCACCGTAGTAACTTCCAGAGTAAAACCTGATTGCACTTGCATGTCACACCCACAAAAAAGCAACCAAAAAAAAAAAAAAAAAAAGAATCGACACCCCCCGCCTCCCCACCTCCCCAGCACACACATACACACACACACACACAAACCATAAAGCTCTAATTGGAAAGCTTCCATCATCTGAGTACTTGCTTCCTGCCATACATGAAATGATCAGTGGGGAAAGCAGGGTCAATCGAGACAGACTGAGAGTGAAATTAAAATAATAAAATGTCTAAACATTTAACTGCAAATAGGAAATCTTTATACCCACCCACACCCTATTCTGTAGCATAAAACTAAGGCAACAATTATTCATATACCTCCAAGTAATTTGCAGGCTCCATACAAAAATCTCATTTAAAATAAGAAATTGCTATTTCTGCACATTTATTCTCCCCAAATGCTGGCTAATTGCTGCAATGGCCATTATAAAGAATAATTTTCGCTTAGTGAAAAAAAAAAAAAAGGAATGAAGAAAACATTTTCTGGTTTTGTTCCTCTGCGGAGGCTCTATTCAGCGAATCCTGAATGCACAGCGTTTCACTGCTACATTTATTATGCTGAGAGGTCAAGTATTACACAGCATCTTGTATTACGCTTTGCATGCTAAGTATTTCACTTCACAAATTGACCCTTCGGTGTACTTACTACATAATGCTCTAAAAACCCAGCTAAAACGCAGGACAATTAGCAATACTTTGGCTCACGCTTAACAATGGGGACACCAATGTAGGTAATTGCATTTACAGTGTTGCTTTCTTCACAAAACATTTTTGACACATTAAAGGTACTTTGAAATTGTGCAGTACCAGTCGCCTCTCTCGTGAATGGCTTTTCCAGCATGTACCGAGAGAAACAGTTACTGTAGTTTAGGGCTTAATTGAAAAGAATTCAGACACGGCCCTATGAAGCACCAATTAGAGAGATATTATATCATAAAAAGCTGTAATATCCATTTTCAGGCTTGTTCACCTGCCAAACAAAGTAGGACACGGCTTAAAAAAGGGACGGAGCTGCAACTCCGGAGAGCGGGATGTTTAGGGAGGAGGAGGAGGGTGGCGGCCGACTGCGGGAGCAGCGCCAGGTGCGCCCGCCTCGGGGGCACGGAGCGTCGGCCCGGCCGCGGCCCGGGTGGGAGCGGGAGGCCGGGATGCAGTGCCGGGCTTTGGCGCCAGATCCTCCCGAAATACAACGGCGGCGGCGGCGGCGCGCAGGGGAGCGCGGCCGGGGGCAGCGCGCCGCCGGGGAAACCCCTGGGGCACGGAGAATGAAAGCACCCGAAATTGTCGGGATTTTTTTTTTTAACTATTATTATTNCTGTGAAGAAACGGAAAGGGCAGCCGGGGAGCGCGGGGAGCCCAGCAGCCCAGTGCGGTGCCCCGGCCATGGTACCACCGCACTCTCTCGTCGCCGCCACCGCCGCCGCTGCCGGGCCTCTGCCCTCCCCGGGCGCGCTCCTCCGCGGGGACGGCGTTGTCACCGTAGTGCGCGTGGGCCGGGGCCCCACAGGCGCCATTCTGATGGCTGAGCCAGGGCAGCACCTCACGGCCACCATTTTACTTCCCCGCATGGGTGGCACTCCCGCACCGCAGGGCCTCTCGGCTGCCACGGCCCTGCCTCGGGCAGACCAGTATCACGCACCAGCCATTTTGCTGCCTGAGGCAGGGCACGTACCTGCAGGCCGCCGTGGCCCTGTCTCAGGCAGAGCAGCACCTCACAGTGACCAGTTTACTACCTCCGGCAAGGGCGACTGCCTTTGGGGCACCATTACCNAGGAGGAGGGTGGCGGCCGACTGCGGGAGCAGCGCCAGGTGCGCCCGCCTCGGGGGCACGGAGCGTCGGCCCGGCCGCGGCCCGGGTGGGAGCGGGAGGCCGGGATGCAGTGCCGGGCTTTGGCGCCAGATCCTCCCGAAATACAACGGCGGCGGCGGCGGCGCGCAGGGGAGCGCGGCCGGGGGCAGCGCGCCGCCGGGGAAACCCCTGGGGCACGGAGAATGAAAGCACCCGAAATTGTCGGGATTTTTTTTTTTAACTATTATTATTTATAGCTGTAATCATGGAAACAAACAGAACCCTCCATTACCGCCGGCGGCTTGGCGCGTCCCCGTGCCTCCCGCTTCCACCCCCCCAACCCCCCTTCCCCCGCCTGGCACTTCCCGAGAGCGGCAATTTCTTTTGGTTCATTGTGAGCAGAAAACAAACAAACATAAACTTATAGCCCCGAAAATTTTGTATTTCTCGTGTCAAGCTGCTAATAAAGCGACATTAATGGATCAGCTCCGCGAAGTGTCTCTTCACCGCCTTTAAAGTATCTTTCGAGTGCTTCGGGGAAGCCGAGGCAGGCCGACTCCCCGCCGCCTCTGCCGCCCCTGCGCGGGGCCGCCGCCCGCTGTGGGCACCCCCGCGCCGCTCACCGGGCGCTTCGTGGGCGCGCCCGCGCCGCCCAACCTTCCCGGTANTAGGGATTTCAGCTATCACTGAGCTGATCAAGCTGTTTAACAGAGACCCAGACTTCAGCGTTCTGCACAGAAGGGTGCTCCCTCCCAACATACCCTTATCACTTACTTAACTGTGTGCAGTGTGGGCTTGAATCACTGTACAGGGCTAGAAGAGAGTGCTGGAGAAGACGAAATATTCTAGTTCAGTGTTCCCTGGGACACTCACTTTTGGACTGAGCTGCTGGGAGGGTGTGTGCAGTCATACGACTTTCACTTCATTCAGCCCCGTACTACTCCTCTGCACCTGGAGGTGCCAGGAGAGCATCCTTGGGGCCAGCCTTGCAGTGCACCTGCCTTTGGCCTGTGAGAAAGTCACATTGTTACTGTAGCTACATGATTTACTAACCAGACCACTTCTAAGGTTTACCAGGGTATTTCTAACCCGTGAATTTCTTCTATTTGATGGAATTTAGAAACAAGGGAGAGAGAAAATTCAGGTGTAACATAATTAAACTCTCCTTAATACACCTGGAGCGAGGTTTTTACTGGGGTACGCAGTGTATCTCCTGCCTGCTCTTCAGTCCATGCTCACAGTAGTCTGTTCCTGCCTCCTTTGCAGCAGGATGAAAGGGTGCCAGTGTCAACACAACTGATGGGGAGAAGATTTTCACTGTGGCTTCCTGAAAAGATGGTGAATGGGTACCTCAGGCTGTGCCCCTGTGAAAATACATGCCCTCAAGAGGAACAACAAAGCCTGCTGTAAAGGAAGGCAACGCAGAGTTGCAACACATCTGATGCCTCTTCTGTCGGCTTTTCTCAATCCACATATTCTTTTCCTTTCTCCTTTTCCTCAAAGCCTGGCATCAGGTCTTTAGCACTGTCCTGGAAACACAAGTGGTGCTAAGATCATGGTATGAGGGAGGAGGACTGGTAGCAGCAGGAAACTAAAGCTAAATGATGGGGAGGGAGGGGACTGCTGGGGGCAGGGAGCTGTTGGAGGGCAGGGAGCTGCTGGATGCATGTCTGGGCAGCGCTATCCATCCTCCTGCAATCCCAGCTCCTGCTTAATCCCAGCTTCATGTGCTTAAGAGATGTCCTGTAAATGATAAAGCAGCATGTTTCCTCTGAAGCGAACTGATAAAATAGCACACTTCAATGGAATATGGTCCCATCAGAGCTCCTCTGTCTTGCTCTCGAGACAGTTTTCATGCATAAAGCACTGTTGTTTGTGAAGAGCAAGAGCTTCGAGGGCTGACAGCAGCTGTAAACTGTAGTGGCCCTGCTTTAGCAAGTGCAAAGTCACATGTTTTCCTCTAGTAAGGGCTTTTCGGAACTGCACATAGCAGTGATTCATGCTTTTTTGTCATACTCAAATTTGTGACAGCTCACTTCAGGTCAGGCAACTTAATACTTCCACATGAGTGGTCTGTGTGGTTCAATTTTGGCCGTGCCAGTAGTGTCTGACAGCAAACTTTCAGCACCTCCAGATAGCCCTACCTGTCTTAACTCTAAATTAAATATTTTGAACAAGTTATTAACAAATATAAAGAACCAAACCTACAAGTCTGGCTGAAAAGTCCTTTCTCTGTGGGCAAATGATAGTAAGTGATGATGTGGAAGAGCAGTGTGTGATGATGATTTTCATACTCTGCTTAATTACAAACTAAGTACAAATTAGTGATATTCACTATGGCCACAGACTGCAGCTGTTTTAACTCATTCTTCTTAGTGTAATGTTAGGTAGACTATTGTAAGTGCACAGCAGTTATATGTTTCAGCAGCCAAAGCTGCTGAAAGTAAAAACCAGTTCTGCTGCATGTGCAGAAATAACCCAAAGTGCAGCAAACTGGGCTTTATGTTTGAGGTCTTTATGTATGATACAAAATAGGTTCTTGCAGAGACCTGCTGCAGGACCCTTGTTGGGAGGTCTATGTGACATACAATAATTCAGTGGGTTTATAAAATGTGACATAGTTGGCATTAACAAAAAGAGGTTTTTCATGTGCCTTCCACAGGAAAGCATTTTTCTCTAGCTCGGTTAATGCAACCTCATGGCTGATGATATGTGTTTGGTTTTTATGGAAGTCAGTATTTGATACTACATCAGTATACCTCTGTCGCTCTGGTGCGGCCTATATCTTGTTGCACCTTGTCTTTACTTTTGTATCTCTTATTTTAAAGCAATAGTTGATATAAGAAAAGGAAGAATCACTTAGATATTGGTAAAGGTTAGTTTTCACCATGACAAGCTAGCTAAGTCAGCTGCAATAGCCACAACATGGTGTTGAATGGATAAATGCCCCAGTGACATAACACTTGACAGAATGATGCACGTGTTGATTAGTCCAGTGAAAAGTACTGCTTAATTGTACCATCAAGCTTGATGAGATCATGATGAAATATTTTTGAGACACTTTTTTGTGTCTGCCATGGTAGAATCAAGTTTTAATGGACATGCAAAATAGATGTATGCTGAATGTTATGTAGACTTAGCTTTCTTCAGCCACTATGTTAATCTCAAACCAAACAAGCTAAAGCAAAAAAAAAAAAAAAAAGGAGGACAAAAATATAAAATAAGGGAATTCTAACAAGGAAGATGCTTGCAACAATCAGCAAAAGTAAAGAAAAACATAGAGAATTAAGTATCATTGTACAATCAAACTTCTATATTATGTCTATATTGTTGGTTGCTAAGTCTGCAATTTTTATAAATAAAATATTTTAATTGCTTATAAGAATTACACAGCTAATCAGTTAGAACTGACATACATTTTGGCTAAATACCTATAATTACAGTTGTTTCATACCTGAGCCCCTGTTACTGATGTTGTGTAACAAGCAGTCCTGATTGCTGACATCAGCCCACTTAATGTTCCTGCATTTATGTGATAATTAGATAAAATCAAATAAAGACTTTCTAGTAACTTCATAAAATGAAGTAAATATATTTGCTGAGATTAGCATGGATCTAAAATATTATTTATGGCTTCATCTTTTTCTGACAGTGAAAAGGAGCATGAAGATACAGTAAGTATTTTACCTAAGCAGTACTACTTTTTAAAAGTAACAGTGTGCAGGTCTGTGATATGTGAAGTGAGATTTGCAGAGATAACATCTTTGATTAGACCCACTATTTGGAAAAATACAGACAATTCAAGGTTTTGTGCTTGGAAGGTCTCTGCTTTTCCCAGGTCTGTCAGCTCTTGCTTATACCCTTAGTCCATCACTGCTACAACATTACATGTTCATGTTGACCTAAAATATACAGAGGACCAAACTAAGATGCTCTGGTACATAAGCATGTGGAAATGATAGTCTATTTAGAAATGAAGCTTCAAAGATATCCTAGAGTATCAGCTTATTCAAAAGATGCTTCAGGTTAGAAAAGCTGATAAAAAAAAAAACTTTTGGTCACTCAAAGCAGCAGGTTTGGATTAAGTTGTAGATCTTTCCCCCAAAAGAGTCACCTATTCAGTTCATGCTACAAGTAAAATGTGTGGGTAGTATACATGTCACAGAACATCGCTTTAAATGTTAGAGTAATAACACCACATTTGTTTACCCCAAGGTAAAATTCATTGTAGAGCAGAGGGTTTGCAAAGGGAGTTTTTTCCTGCATTAACTTAAAAGTGCAGATGTACAGTGAGCACGAGCAAAGTGAATGCTATACTAGTGAATGCTAGTCACTCCATGCCTAGTGGAAGCCAGAAGGAAGGGTGCTCTAGCCTCTGGCCATGCACACGCAAGGAACAGTCAGTGGGTTTGGATTTTCTCTTTCTATCTATAGGCTAGAGGAGATCAGCACTGCAGTGTGTCAGGCTGCATACAAACCAGCAGTTGAATTTCAATCCTCCAGGCTTTCTGCTCTCCCCTGTTCAAATCTTTATTTCACTGATTCTAACTCAGTCCTGCTAAAGCTCATCCCGTTACACACTCCGTGGTTGGGTCCTAGCCTTGTGGATCAGTTTGCTCTTAAGCTTTCCTCAGTCTGAGGAACCTGCAGCACTGCTTCTTTCCTTGACATCTCTGACACGGATCCTAGGCATCTGTTTTCATCTTTAATCCCTTTACAAAAATGATTTCTTGATGGCCACCTGCCATAAGCCAGCAAGAGCAGCTTTGGCTTGCCAGGCTTCTCATTAAAGTGAGTACCTCAAGCTCCAGCTTTCCAGACTCCAGTTTATCACTTTCTAGGCATATGTAGTAGCAAGAAAACACAAAGTTTGTGAAGATTTTGAAATCAGTAACTCTATACCTGGACAGACAACAATAACAAACTTTTACAGGTGTTCCTTTACCTCCTCAGTCTTGTTTGTCCTCCACATTCAGATAAGAGTACCTCTGCAGAAATCTTTGTCTTTCCTATCCTGCCAACATAAGCTTTTCCCTGAATTGTAGAATTTTCCTTCTATATATCTGTTTGGGTTTTTTTCTTTCATCTGATCTTGCAGTTAAACAGAACCATTCTGCTTTGGAAGTATGCCCGTCTGTTCTGCCCCAGCATCCTTTGTCTGTCTGCAAGTTACCTTCGAGTAACCCTGTAGTCTTTCAAACTATGTGGTTTAAAAGCAGTCCTGTTAGCTCCTCTTCTCTTTCAAATCCTTCAGAAAGGCTGGAAATAAGTGGTTTCAGCCATTCCACTGCTTAAAAATTAGTTTTGATTGTTTCTCATTAGCTGGATACGTAGCAGAGCCATGATGAAAAATAGACAATTCAGAAGCTTTTAAGATAAAACAATGGCATAGTAGTTTAATAAAATTAATTGTAATTTTTCATTATATACAGATTCTTCAGGCCATCACATGGACATTTTCACATCTTGTGATTTTATGAGGAAACTCCTAAACTTTAGGTTTATCCAAAATTTCTGTTTCCTGGAATCATGTGGCTACATGAAAATACCAGTTTTCATTTCTTCAGGAAATTCTCATATGAACATAACCAGAGAAGGCTTTGTTGAATCAGACCTAAATGGTCCAGGATGCAGTGTCTGACAGTGTTCAATGGCAAAGTCTCAGAACCTAATAGATGGGGGAAATACAGCATGACACTACTGTGTTTTCCCTTAGACATCTAAGAAATCAATGGTTTAATGATTTCCTGAGCAGAAAATTGTACTGAGGTCATGCTGTGGCTAGTAACCACATGAAGAGTTTAATTCCATAAATTTGTCTAAGGCATTTTAACCCTCTTGCACTTCTGGCCCCATAAAACCCTGCATCAATGAATGTCACAAAAAGATTATGCAGCATTTCTTTTTGTCACTTTTTAAACCTACTACTTCATCATTTCACTAGATGCCCTCTTGTTCTTCCTTATTCACCTTCTTCATGTCATTCTTTACAGGTCTTGGTTTCCAAAGCTGAAGAGTCTTAGTGTTATAAGCTAAGACTTGGTAAGAAACGATGTTATCTTACTGATAATTCTGATCTGTTTTTCTTTCTTTTTTTCCCCTGAATCCATTGTAACCGTAATTCCTTTGTGGTGCGTTCACTGTAGGGCTGTAGTCTAATGTGTGGCTGCAGTATGAATTTGTTCATTGACATGGAGATATTTTCTGTTTTCTTCTCTATCTCCCCCAGTAATTTCTAACATGTCATGTACCAAGTATGTCATTACTGACCACTGAGCTGATATTTTCAGAGGACTATACAAAAAGATTGCCGAAAGTTCCTTCCAGCACCGCTTGTTAATTTAGAGCCTATCTTTGTGTGTGTAGAGCTGTATGTAAAAGGATTGTTTTTCTTCAAGTTTATTAATTTGCATACATCAACATTAGGTTTAATAGCCATTTTAGTGGCCACTTACTAAATGTGAGATCTTGAGGTATTTCTAAAATTCTCCATAATCAGCTCTAGTTTTGAAGAGCTTGAGTATCAGCAACAGTCTCTCTTTACTCATGGCACGCCCCATTTTCTTATAATTTATGAGTATTCCAGACAGAGTTTAGCTAGAATGTAGTGATAACTTACTTCCATATTTTTCATCAACATGGTAAAACCTAGACATTTATTCCTGTCCTCTAAGCAGAGAACCTACCATCTTATGCCAGGACAGTTTAATTTCAAAATCTTTGATGAAAAACTTTATCAAAAACTGTTATTAAAATCTGCTATACTCTGTGTAGTCAATATATAAGCATTGATTTTTTTTTTCCCAAATTAGTGCTGAAGTTGCTAACAGCTGTTTGCCTAGGAAAACTCTGGAGGAAACCAAACACTCAAATTTAGTAAGTGCATAAACAGGATTCTACACATATATTAAAAATTGTTATCTTAAAGCCTGTTTTGTAACTTTTCAGTGATTGGTGTTAGCAATACAACTAATTGCATGTAATTGGTAGTACTTTAGTATTTATTTCCCTTTCCTTTCTGTATGGCTTTTACTATGCATGGCTACTTGTAGTTAGGGAGGAGGTGCCTCACTGAAAACCTGATTCACTGAAATAAACCCTAAGATTTACTCTGAAACTGAAGGGGATTTCTGGAGTTCCTAAGCTTTGCATTAGTGTGGTGCAGAACGCAGAGTATCATGCCCAGTAAGCCAAAGCCACTTTTCCTATGCAAAAAACGGAATGGTTTAAAATGCTATCATTAATAGGCACTCATAGTATTGGAGATAAATGTAAAGAGGGAAACTGCAAGCATACTTATAAATACAGAAGGCTTAACCGTACCATTAATCCACAGTTGCCTACATTGCATCAGAGGATGTGGGGTTACTGTGCTTCCAAAAGTACCGGGCAATATAGCTGCTAACCACAGGAACCTTCCAGCAAGAGATTCTCTGTGGCCATAACAGGCTCCAGGTTTCCCATATATAATGTGCAATACTAAGTAAGGTGGATAGAAATATCAGGATAATGCAAAGAGCGAGGTGGTCTCAGTTATTCATACTGAATCACCAGTGAGAGTAGTCTATGTCCCATGATGTTCATTAGCCATTGAGTCCTGGATATGGAAGTACTGATCCTGACATTATTTTAGTAAGTGGAGGAGCAGAAATGTCGTAAGATCTGTAGCATGTATCTTTTAGAAGCAGTCCTGAAACTGGGGTATAGAAAATAGGAGGTTTCCTTCTTACTCTTTGTGCCTTCTCTTCTATTGCTCTTGTATCACAGTTAAATTATCAATATCTATACTTCACTGCAGCTTCCTACTTTGATAGAGAAATGTACTTGACTCCCTACAGTTATTGCAATTGGAGGGGGATCTGATTAGGATGCTTTTCCTAATTAAGTGATATCACCTAAAGTGAGTTTCCCTACCATTGTCTCACTGCGGTGTAAAAATAACAACAGAGGAGAATCATTTGGTTATTTTATTTTCCTGATTAAAATGTCTTTACTAATTCAAATTTTACAGGGTAAAATTCCATCTTAATGAAAGACTGAGGGTCAGTTTTCTAACACAGCTAATTATGTGTCCTCATATCCCAATCATGATGAGGGCTCAATTCCGTTGAATTCAGCAGCAGCACGTCTCAGTAGATCCACATGTAAGAAGAAAGCCCAAGGTGGATACTCAGCCATCAGAGATCAAACAAAAGGTCCTTCAGAATGTTTTCTGCCTGCAGTCAAGTCTGAGAGAAAGCTATATATCATGCCTTCCCCAACCAAAAACAGCATAAACGTGAGTTTACACAGTGTGCCTGACCTTCTTTGACTTCAGCCAATTCCGTAAGAACTGTTTATTTCAGATTCAATTTTTGTTTCTGCTTTTTCAATAAACCACTCATCCCAGAGGAAACATTCCTCTAGAGTCCTCTCCCTTTCTATACTCCTTTTAAAGGTGCACCTGAACCCATATTTGACTGAAACTCTGCCCTCCTGGTGCGGGTAGTTCAGTTGAACTGGTTGGCCAAATAAAGGGGGCTGGAGCATCTTTCTGTACCTTATGTTTCTTGCAAATAACTACAAATATTATAGATGAGTTTTTTATTTTATCAGCACTTTCTCTTTGGTTCCCTGCCCTATTTAGGCATCTGTTCATGAGGTTGCATAAGAAACCTTTTGAAGATCTTAGAAATTAAATGGGCGTGGTCTTAAAAGAGATATTTCTTCCAGAAAAATAAATAGTTTGTTACGGAAAAGAGCTGTTTTACTTAAGAGACATAGAACTTAAATATATTCATTTGTATTAAAGAATTGCTGTTGGATCCGAGGCTTGCAGTTCTTATGGCTCAATACCATGTTTATGAAATTCTTTCCCAAAACACATTTTGTGATCAGGCCTGGTTAGACAGATTTTCTAAAGAGATTACCATATAATGTTCATTCATTCATTTATGGTTTACTCTTAAATCTAAAATATATGTTGCTGGAATCTTTCTCATAATTGAATGCAGCACACTTTAAAAATCAAATTTCTTTATACTATTATAAAAGTTGAAGCGGGATTTCATATGGCTCATTCATTTCATTTTGACTAGTAGCACTCTGTAAAGAATATTTCATCCCTGTGCTGCTGTTTTCTGTGCCTTTGTGCCTGTGTGCTTAGCCACCAAGTAGTTTTCTTTCTTCTACTTCCTTTCTCAGTACTGTTGTTTTTATTGATTCTATTACAATAAGTAACACACAAAAGAGAAGATTAGGACAGAAAGATTTCCCTAGTCCATCAATAAATTTCCTAGGCTTCATTAGCTGTAATTTCTTGAAAAGACTTAGAGTTACATTTACATTGTGTAAATAAAATGTATAATCCAAGGGATCAGCTCTTTCTCATTCAATAATGTATACCAAAAATAATTCAGCTGAAGCCAGTGGCTTAAAATTTGTACGAGAGAGCAGAAAACCAGGCTGGTGTACAAAACGGCAAATTCTTGTCACTTCTGCTTAGGCAAAAATCTAGAGAAAGACAGCTGTGAGAGTTTTGTCCAAATAAGAATTTTGATCCTCAGCCAAGGAGCATGAAGAAGACCAGAATTAACTACCAGTATTTTCTAGATAGAAGTGTTTGATAGACTGCTCTGTGCTTGTGATTTTTTTTTTTTATTCTTCTAATGGGTTTTTTTTCACTTGTACACACCGCACTAGATTCTCTCCATACTAACAAAAAACAATTTTGCTGTTGAAAATTATGACAAATTAGGTGATTGGATTTTCTGTTTAAAATTTTCTTCTACAGTATATCCTCCTATTGAGCCAAAGTCTAGTATCAACTTTCTTTAACTCCACATAATTCCCTTTACAACTTTGTCCGTCAAAGGTATTCAAATATTTTTACCTAAACCATTTGACCTTTCCCTGAGATATATTTACTTTAAGAAACAATGAGATCAGAGACAATTCTGTGACTATTTTAATACTCAATGTTGGCACTGAGGCATTGACACTGTATTTACTAAAAAAAAATGGGGTCAGCAGTGTAATTTTTCATTAGCCACTGATCATAAAATTGCCAATGTGTTAAGAACACTGCAGTCTTTACAAGCAAACAGTGTCTCATTCACAAATGTTTAATTGAAACATGAACATGAATGGCACAATTGTCCTGCTGGTCAGTTTTGAATATCTCCTGTAATAGAAGCATTAAATAATTGGAAGGCATATGCTCTATTGCCTAATGCTCAATATTTTTTTAAATACAAGTGAAACTTCAGAGAGGCTTAAGAGCAGTCTTTGAAATTGCATTTACTTCTGCTTTCAATTCTTATTGAAAGGGGTTTGGGATTGTTTTTTACTGTTTGTTTATTTTTCCCCAAAAGCAATCAAACTAGTGATACAAGGTAGTTGCCTTTTTAAGTGTGAATCCTTGCATTCCCTCTTCCTAATTAATCCCATTGCCAATCCCCATTCACTTTTGTAATAAAGGTGGCCCCTTTTCGGTTGGGTCTGGTATTTACAACTGAGGGACAGAAAATATCTTAGTACTACTTATTTGTTATTGCAACATGAAGAGCAACAGTGGAAAAATAATAAATAATGTCTGAGGAAAACGTGTTGCTAGGATTCAGAAAGTTCACAAAAAGAGCTGTCTCGTTCTGTATGGCTTCTTAGAACAAAATATTTTTTTGTCTTCTGCATTCTCTAGTATGTATCCTTGTTTAAAAATGTGATTCTGAGTTTGGAAGCATTGCCTCTGATCTCAACAATAGTACATTTTTATAAATAGGTACACAGTCAATACTAAATCCCAGATTTTAAAATAATACCTTTAAAAGCAAATACTGTATTCCGATGTTTTAACTGATGTTGGTCCATAGACAAGCTTTGGCATTCTTCATTCTGAAGTTATGGTCACTTTTTTGGAAAGAAAGCATTTTAGACATTTCATCTCAGCTGTTAAGTAAAATGGGGGCCGTTAAGTGCCTTTTTGAAATGCATGATGGAAAGGGTCTTAGACTTTAAAAATACACACGTTGCACAATCAAAATTAAATGACATAGATATAATGCATTAAATAGGGTGCTTCTCCTTGGAAAATCGTTGGCCTTATACAAGTAAACTCTGCACCCTCCTCTGGGCCAGAATATTAGTTGAATAGTTGCAATAGGAAGAAAGATCAGATGCTATTTATAGGCATTAAGCAAAGTGTAGATGTTTAAAACAGGTGACTCAGCGGTGCATTCAGTTAATATGGAAATAATTATTATAATGTAGCACTTCATTATTTATAATGCATTAAATGGAGTTTTTTGTATGACGCCTTTACAAACAGTTCTCTTGCATAACAGATAACTGAAGTACACAAAAATTAAAATAAATACAGAAAGGCTAAAAGGTCTTTTAAAAAGAAATGTATATGATTTGATAATTAAGAACAGATATTAACACACACAAATAGAATTATAAACCACACTGTTCAGTGGTTTAATCTCTATTTTTATGAAGATTTTTAAAATATCTTCTCTGGTGCAGGAATACTGTCTGAAATAACTCCATAATTTGAATGCAAAAGCTATATATTTTTTAGTTATTTTCTTCATGTAGACTGTGGGAAATGTTTATTCGAAAGCCCAGATGAAGCACTGATGTGAGAAATGTAAGGCATTTCATGTTGACTGGAGCTAATTAACAGCGATGCTCCAGTGTTGTTCTCGGTTTTAAGCAGGAATACACAGTACAATACGTTTTATTTTGCTGTTCAATAGATTTTTGCTTAAAAACAGATAAATTCAATATCCTTACAGTTTTAACCAATTTTTTTCTTAAACTATTCTTGGTAGATACACTAGAAATATATCCACTGGCATGTTG
>VYZQ01000248.1:18259-29657 GCA_013400655.1 Mystacornis crossleyi
TTAAAGTAAAATATAATTTGATGAATTTGTGCCATTCTCTAAGTACAGTGTATATGTGAAACATACTGCTTTGTGACTGCATTTCTAAATCTGAGCTACATTTTTTGACATAGGTATACAAAGAAAACAAACCCAGATATAGAGAAAACTGGAAGAAAATCAATTATTTATTTCCCCTTCTCTCATACACAAGCTAACTTTGAATTAGAAGTAAACGCTGCTACACTCTACAGCCTGCCTTTACCTCTATTTATCTGTGGAGATACATGTATTCAGGGAGTTAAAAGCTGGAATACTGGAAAACTATTTCAGTGCTGTAAAAGCAGGCATTTTCTTATTTTGCAGATCAGATTGTTTAAATATTGAAGATGTGTGAAATGTGTAAGAATTTATCATCTGACTTTAGTTGGTGCCTCTGAAATTTTAATATCTAGAGACATGCAGTCCAATGAATTTTATTTAATATTAGAAAAAACCACCGCTTCTATTGCTTTTAAACATCTCATATTTCCCACTGGCTACACACACTCACAAAAGAAATGTCTGTAATTTTCATCTGACTGCTAATTTACCCATCACCTCTTTATGCCACTTTTCAAATCCTTTATCCTTGTTTCAAAAGTGCTGTTTTATTTTTCCTAGAAAGTTTCTTCATTTCTGCCCATACTGACTCTAAGAAGCAGAGTGAGAACAAGAGATTAATCTAAACCCAGAGGGTCTAAAAGTAGTCATTTGAAGATTTCAGGTTCAAGAACTTCAACTCTGCATCAAATAGGAGCCTGTCCCCAGTCTGCAATGGGAGCTCTATCTCCCACTTGGAATCTGCATCTTTTGAGGCTGTACCTTGTGGTAAGTCTGCGCTCACCACTCTCACTGACCCTCTGGGGCATCAGATTCTCGTTATGCTAAGGAGGGCTGCAGGGACAGTAGGAACAGGCAGTTGGCTAAAATATGCAAAAACAAACTCCAGAGTGCAAACACCAGAGTGAAGTCTGTCAGCTGTTGGTTTGCAGAAGAAATCAATCCCAACTGAAACACTGTGTATATTTTATGTTGACAGTAGGTAGGACCTACCCTTTCTCTCCATCCGCTATTATGCCCCTCAGACAACCATGACATATTCTTGGACCCCTATGAAATCACACTTCTATAAAGTGGAATTGGAGCTGAGAGGCCTCTTCAGGCTTGGGGTCAGCGAGAGTGTACTACATCTTTTGTTTCTGTTACGCTGCTCCTGCTGCTTCTAGGGATTTGAGAGCAAAGAGAGTAAGGAGAGACTTGTGACTAAGATGTTAGCTGCACAGTTCAGCAGGCTATTTTCTTGTTCCCCCTCATGCTACAAATTTCTAGAAGATCCTTGAGCCTGTTTCTTCAGCTCTCTCTAACCTGTTTTTTTCATTTGGGTAAAACTCTTTTCTAACTCTTTTCTCTGGTTGAAACTGGGCCTGTTTCTGGGTTTTAGACACTGCAGTCAGATGATTAACCTCCCCTTAATCTATACATCAGCATCACCTTTGCACCAGAAAGTAAGAATCATCAAAGGCCTGATGTGTGACCATGGTCATCCACACAATAGAGAAGGCAGAAATCTGTGACAGTTCAGAGCACAGACAGTTTTTCAGTCTTTTTCATCTGCAGAAAAATACATACTGAAATTGCAACTTGGGTAGGTTTCCACAGGGCTTAAAAAGAAAATAGATACTGCTTGTAATAAATCAGTATTCAATCACTTATTTGCATTAAATGCCTTTGTATGGAGTTAAGTATTCAAAAAGAAGAATTCTCTCCTTCAGTACAACCACTATATATTCCAATTCTTCCATATCCTCCTGTCTCCTCTCTATTTTCTCTGGCTTTATGATCTTCCTTTGGATTTCTTATCTTCCTCTTTCTGTATCTTCCTCTTTCATTTGAGTTCCCATTATTACCACCTGCATTTTTTCCTCCTTTGTCTCCTTCCTCTCATTATCTACTAAGATTTTGAAAACAAAGTAGCTAAAATTGAAATATTTTCCGAAGGCATTAACTGAGGCTTCATTGTTATGTTTGTACTTGGTTAACTCTGAGAGTTAGAGGCATCTGAAAAATGTGACTGTAACTCCTGTGCAGTCTGAATTTATCATCTGGGTCATTGAGATATATTACATAGGCCATATCTCTAACATCTCAAGTCTCCAGAGCATGTGCATTTTTTAAAAATAACATTGGTCTTGTAGTGCTTCACATTGAGGGCAGATCATACCTTTCCGTTAGAAAGTACCATGCTGGTTTTTTCTGGAAGTCCCCTATTGGAAGTATTTTGGTGGAGCAAAGACTTCCAAAAGCAACCTTCAAATCTTACTTCAATTATATTGATCTGGATATGAAGCTAGAATTGAAAAGGTAATCTGATTCTTCGCATAAAAGTGAAAACCATGTTTCAGATTAATTGAGATTTCTCCTTTTCCTAATTGCGTTGGGACTGAAGAGACCCTTTTACTTGAGGTGTTAAAGGCTTATTGCAGCAGCCTGTCAAAGTACATTCTTCAGCCCCAGTTAGCCCCTGGTACACCAGCACAAACTGGCAGCAGAGCTGGCTCCTATGCCCTGTCCCTCCCTCTTTTCCTGCAGAAACACTTAGATTGGAAACACAGAAGGTACACAGGGAGCAGAAATGTGGGGCTATGGCAGTGAGAAAGAGAAGTATTAAATCTAGTGGAAGACAGGTGGTAAAAGTTTTCTGGAGGCCTCTCCCTCTTGGATCACATTCCCAAAGAGCCCAAACTAACTGTAGCTTGGATAGAGACAATGAAAAATGGGTTGCCTTGTGTTTCCATCCTGTGTCTGCTTTCTTCAGACAGACCAAGACCATCAGGGAACTTGTCTCAGGACTGAGTAACAGCTGATCATAACAGGCCCTATGGATTTGTGGGGGGATTTCATGTGGAGCTTTCAGTGGGAATTAAGATTTCAGTACATTCACGTGCCTGTGTGATGGTAGTTTTTCTTGTTTTGTTGAGAACCCCGTGTTCCTGAGACTGGAAAGACCCCAGGACTTCACATGCCGTGAAGTATAGGTATAGGATAACGATGGGCTTGTTAACAGCTGAGTAAGTAATGTCACTCCCTGAGAAGGGAGGTGGCTGGGATTGGTTCACTGGCTTTTTGATACTACACATGTGATGGATGACAAAATAAGTACAGAGAAACAGTATTTCCATGTATATTGAGCATTAATATAGAGACAGAAGTTATTTTCTCCAACTGAAACGTTTGTTCCTATTCACTCTTCCAGAGTTTTATAAGGGTAAAAGCTTTGCAAACTTCTCTATATATGGAATTCAGATTGTAGATGTCAGGTTTTAGTGTTACCTTTGTAATTGAGTGGTTAATGTTCTTGATATCCAGTAATAGCCTTTCTGAAAAAGAGAGTATTGAGACATTTCAGGGACAAAGAGACTTTGTTGGTATAGGATTCCTCAGAGTTACTGAAACTGAGATGAGAAAGAGCCAGTGTGTATCTTCTGTCTTACTGCCTGCACACAGAAGGTGATCACATGTCACCCAGTAATTTCTACACCAGGGTTCTGCGCACACTGCAGGAAGACATACACCTTCAGTTTAAAGTGCTAGAGGATCTGTCACTCTTACACCTTCATTATTAAAGATTTTCACCTTATTTCAGCTGGAGTTTGCCTAGCCTAAGCTTTCAGCTCTGAAGTGTCATGTTTCTTTCTACTTAATTAAAATGACATCTAGTATAGGAAATCTTTTCCTAGTTACATGTAAACTGTGTCACCTCAACCTCCTTGCTACTGCCCTGGAAAAAACACACTTCATTCATTTCATATACAGAAAAAGCCACTCATATTCCATAAATAAATATAACTAAAATGTCACTTCTGAACTGGGGTGGAAATGGAGTGCATAAGAGAGAACAAAAAGGAAGATACTGTTCATATTTTCAAAGAATTTAAGAAAACCCTAATACTCCTAAGAGTATCATATAGGAAGAGAGAAGAGTTTGGATTGTGGGACATATTTTTGTTTCCAGTCGCTATGTGAATTAAACAAGCAAGTGGTGATTCCTCACATTATGAAAAGAGTCATAAAAGCTTGTGGTTCTTTTTCTTCAGGGGACATACCAACGATTCAGAATAACATTTGTACTGGTCAAAATGGTGATGTACATAGTCCATGCTGCAAACTAGATATCATCAAAGAGGACATTAGAAATAAGAGACAACTTTTGGATCTTACAGCATTGCTTACTGAGTCAACAGGAAGAAACATGTTTCTCCAGGTTGCTCCAATTTCTGCAGCTTCTGGAAAAAGTTGTGTTACACACTGAATGGGAACATCATGGTGGAACTGATTCCAAGATACAAAGTACTGGGAGAAAGAGGAACCCTAACTTTAATACAACACCGCAAAGGAAGTTGCCCAATGTAGCCTGCCTCTTCAAGTGCTCAGAAAAAGAGGGATGTTGAACAGCCAGATGTGAATCATGTAATGGTTCAAAGGTGCTGATACACCTGATACACCCAGATATACCTGGGAATGTCCAAGAATTAATACGTTCAGAAAGCTTCCAGACATGATTCTGATAGCACTCTTTGAAGCCAGTTGTTCTATACTTAGCCACTTGGAGCCTCTTGTTTTAGAAGCAATAGGGAGCACTGTTGTCAGAGGAAAGGGTACTGGGTTATATGAGCTACTGGTCTGATTTGACTTTGCCTTTCTATATAATCTTTTCTCTAAGCCTAACCATTGCTTTATGAATAATGTTCAAGCATCTATGAACTTTTGAATACTCACAGCATCCGCATTTCTTTCCTGTCCCTGCAGTAATATCAGGACTTTTGTCTAAGCTGTAATAGCCTCATACACCTCCATGAGCCTTACCCCTTCGTTAGAGTCTGGGTTTTATTGCTGCGGCACTACTGGAAATGAGCGGCCAAAGTTTTCCTCACTTCAGTCAGTGAAGATTAACAGACAACTTCCAGAATACACCATCTCACTTTCATTATGCCTCCAAGCTTTGGGACTAGTGTACATTACAGTGCAAGTTCTTTATTGCCAAGCAGACTCTGGATCATTCACTTTTTCCTGACTGTTCTGGAATAGGCTTGCCTGGATGAGACAAGGCACACAGAAGGAATGTGACTGCAAAGATATTTTTGAAACCTGTCATTCTCTTTAGAGACATCTATCTTTCAAAGTTCTTGACAAAATTAGGATTGTGACCAAGGCATATTTTTTCTACTCAAAAATGTGAAAAAAATAGACCCATTTCATTGCTCTGGGCACATTATTTTAAATCAATCAACAATAAAGATTGCATAGATTGCATATTGAAAAGTTAAGGATTACAAATAATGTGTTTCCATTATTTATATTGCTAGAGGACATGTTTGTCCTGCAGTTTATGTCTTACAAAGCAGTCTTAACATCTGGGTTTCACTTAACTAAAATTTTAGATAAAAGAAACAGGAAAAATTACTGACATGCTTTTGTCACTGAGGCCTTCCTTTCTACAGACAAATCCCTCACTGTTTCATAAGAAATCCCAGTGCACTGAATCTGTAAGCCAGAACTAGATGCATCAGGTTTTACTTCAGAATAGATCTGTCCAAGTGACAACAGCTGTAACAAAAAAAAAAGCAGGAAAACTCATAATTTGACTTCTTCACTTAAATATACCTGTAACACAGAGGACTTCAGAATTAAACAGAACGTTAAAAAAAATTTTTTTAAATCCATTTAAAAAGTGTTTTCAGTGCAGCTGTGTTGGGGGTTTTTGACTGGCTGTTACTGGCTTCTGCAGCAGTCAAATCTGTTCTCACCTCTGAGCTTCCCAAAAATACTCACTAGAGGAATGACATAATTACATCTTTAGGAGCCAAGAAAGCTTTTGCATTAATTTCAGCACAAGGGAAACGAGGCCACTTCTGCATGTTTTGAAGGCCAATCTCGAGCTTCTCTACAGATCTGTTTTTGATAACACTGGGTCCACCCTTTCTTTAATTGGAAAGACTTCCTCTGCATCCTAGGAAGTTGTTGGTTGCAGGTCGTATTTCACTTTCCATATCAAAAGAACCTGTTGGTATGCCTTTTAGCATAACTCAGAGACTTATCACTTAAGACCCCTTTGCTCCCTCCTTCATTTCAGCACATAACTTTTCTGCATTACTGTGTTGTAAAACAGTTCCTCCTCAGTGAACTGTCAAAATCATCCAAATAGATTGAACTGAGCTCACTTGCCTACAGTCCAATCAGTTGCCTCCTGTTTCTAATGAAGTCTGGAATCTTTTGGCGAACAGGATTCCATGCTGGTTTTGCAGAGCTTTGCACATGTTAGCATTGCTCTTGCTTGTTTCTTCATGCTTGCTCTCCATTCTTACAGCAGCCTCTCTCATTATCCTAATCCCATGTGAGATAATGCTAGAAGAAAATGCTTGATTCTCTCTGGTTTTTTCCTCTTCTATAAGCATTTTTCAATGCATGCATGTTGAGTGTCACCTCTACGTCCTAGCTTTAGTCTCCCCTTTATTGCTTCTCTAGTTCTTGGTGCTGTCTCAAGCAAGAATAGTACTGAAACTGTCAGTTTTTATTGTCAAAGTAGAACCTTTGCTGCATTAACTTTGCCTTAAGTCCAGATCTTTCTGCCTGCTGTGAATAAGCCACACACACACAATCACACCTCTGCTGCAAGCAGAGGAAAGAGGAGGGGCAGCAGAGATACAGAGATATCTTGGACTGATACCCAAAAATGTCTTGTCATTCGAACTCGTTCAGCTCTGCTCAAGACTAATGTTAAACAGATTGAGATGTGGCCTGAGTTGCTTTCATCTGTTTAACAATCTTTTAAGGCAAGAATTGCCCATTGTTTCAGGAAGAAAATGCTTTTGCCTGCATGACACCATAGTAATAAGAATAATTCTTTTAGCATTAAAATCAGTTGGTTTGGAGTATCCTACAATCTGCGGAGAGTATTGTTGGATTTTACTATTTTATTTTCTTAGAGTGCTGATCATTTGGTGAATGTATCTCCACATTATAGGAAAGATCTGAAAACCTATTTATTTTGCAGAAATATAGATATATCGTTTCAACTAAATATCAAGTTTTGTTGGGAAAAATTGTGTTTTGCTATTGAACTGAAAGCAAAAGACAAACTGTAAATCACAGCAAGTCCAAGGAAGTAGTGAAAATCTGAGGTTTAAAAATAATCTTGCAAGAAAAAAAGGTCAGGCTCATATCCCTCTAACAGCCCTGAAACAAAGTTTTTAAAATGATAGTGCCAGACTACCCCAACTCTCCCTATAAAGAAATTTTCAGGGCAAATGGAGCAAGCCTAGCAGCGCAGTTATGAAGCAGGGTACACATGGGAATTCTTGCACTCCGGCACTCGTTCCACACTCAACATCATGGCAAAGGCTACTCAGAGGGTAACTCACTCATTTTTAAAAACATGACAATTTACTTCAGCAGTCACCATTGGGCTGAAACATTCAGCAGTATAGGCTGATGGGGCTGAAAGATGCAGACAGATGATCAATTTTTACTATTATTACTTATTAGACTTCCAAGGGAAAAGAATGACAAAAGAGCAGTGGGTTATTGGTATCACTGCCTGTGGGTTATTGTGGGTTGTGAGAGGTGATAGAAAGCTGTTTGCTGTCACCGAGGAAATGCAGGATAAATTTAGGAGGAGTAATATCATTGTACCTGACCGGGTCAAGGTTATAATGGTGGTTGTTGGGCATGTGCTGGTGCTATTAAACCTCTGTTAGCATGGAAGGGCTTGATCCTATTCTGCCGAGAACTGGAGGAGGTCTCTCATCGTAACTTCGGTGGGAAAAGGATCGGGCCCAGACAATATACCCATGGCAAATATTTCTCTCACACAGGGAGGAAAAAATTGTCCCCAGATTTTAAACGGAATAACCCCAAATTGTAAAGCCTTTTGAAAAGTTTTGAGTTTAATTCACAGAGATTTGATAAAGACTTTTTGAGCAGTCCTAATGATTGGGGGTGGGGGTGGGGGGCCTCAGGGGGAAGGGGAGAAAAGAGAAAAAAAGAAGAAAGGAAGCGTTTCAGTTTAAAGAAAATAGTTCTGATGTGAGAGGATGGCACTTGAAAACCGTAATTATGTGAATGTCAGTAGTAAGCATACTTCTCACGCCGTCCATATGAAACCTGAACACAAATAGAAATTTATCTTACGAGCGAGGAAAGAACCGCTCTGAGTGTATATTTTTCCCGTTTTCCCAGTTTATAGCCTGTCTGTAAAAGTCTCGGACAGCGGCAGGCAGGTGGCGTGATCAGGTGTCGCTTTGCTGGGGTGCTTTTGGGAAGCCGCGTTGCAGGGGGATGTGCTCGGCCTGCCCGCCGGTGTCCGTGCCAGCATGCTGCCACGGCGGGGCGGGGGTGGGCAGCGGGAGACTCCTTTCGGGAAGCGACCTAACCCACGCTCCGCAAACGCCGACAGCCACCGCCGCGACCGCTTTAAAGCCAGCGAGCCCTGGGCCCGATCCCGGGGATGGTTTACCCCCCTCCCGCCCCGAGGTTTTCCCATTCGTAGGCAGTGGGGTCCGGCCCAGGGGCATGCCACTACTCCCGCCGGCTCCGAGAAGAAAGGGATGCAGCAGGCATCTTCTCCCCTCCGCGTCGCAAGGAATTTCAGCTTGTTTTTTCTTTCCTGCTGTTTCCTATTCATTTTCGCCCGGGAAACCCGAAGAGTGCTTTGCACTCCAAACCGCCGAGCAATGGGGCGGTAAGGATAACATTCAGGGGTTGAAAAAATTAGCTATTGCCTGGAGAATATCACTTTAAAACTGCTCCGAAATATTCTGTAGCTCTTTAATTGAAGTAAACAAAGTGCAATAAATTCTAACTCAAATATGATTGCACTGAGATTAAGCTCTAATTGCTTAAGGCTCAGGTGGAATCTGCAGGCTAAAGCCTATAAGAACAATCTGAATTTCACAATCATTCTGTCAAAAGCAAAGAGATGAGAGCCCACACGCTTCCTAACAAGTCATTTTTAACAGTTACAAGCTCCTTACAAAGACCACACAGGGAGTCTAAGAGATGCAAATCTAATCCCTGGTCATTCTGCAGGCCTTCAACAAAGATGTACTAAAGCCTAATAGAAAAGAAATCAGTTCTCTGTCACCAGCTCCTACTAAAATCTATTAGAGAAAGTACGGATCTTGTATTTACAGGAGTTGCTTTTAAAGGTTAAGGACAAGTACATATAAAAGGTATAATTTTTTAAAATGTGAAATATTTAATGAAATCCATCATCTGCTTTCTTTTATTCCTAAAGATGCTTTAGTATTTAGTTTGTATTCACTGAGCAAAAGAATTATCTATCCCTTTGTTCTTTGAAATATTAGCAACAGATTTTTTTCTTTTAATGTTAGTCATTTGGATGAGTGCCGTTTTGCCTTTTTTTTTTTTTCCTCCTCCCATTCCCTAATTTAAAAACCCATGCAAGGATCTTAGAACAGTGTTTGGTATCTTTTCAAAATACCTTGAAATACCTCCACCCTATCGATAGTTTGACCCCTGCCCAGGAATGAATATTTAAATCAAACGAATATCTAAATAAAGGAGAATAAAAAGTCCGTCTGCACTTTGGCAAACGATACACAGAAACAGCCAGCCTTTTCTAGGATCCTTTGATAAGTTTGGGCTTTAATGACCTTTTTCCCCCCCTCATAACTCTCTGTATACTGAATTAACTCTATCTCCCGGCAAACCTCACCCTGATTTAGTGCGGCTCTCTATTGTATGTTTGAATAACTCAACACGAAAATAAACGCTTTTCTACACGAACACACTCTTGCTAACACGCATCTACGCACACCTTAATGTATATGCATGCACCACGCTTTTGCAGAAGGTCTGTATTAACACGGGACACACACATACATTTGTAGCACTACTGATTTTTAGGTCACTTCTGTTCCTAAAACGTTCGCGTGTTCCTTTTGCCGAAGCGCGGTAGGCATGGGGGTGGGAGTAGTTCTTAAATTCCAACTGGAAACAGAGTCTGTGAAAACACGAGATGCTTCTGGGGGTAACATGTGTCTTTCTAGTTCGGGACTGTTACCGATGTGGATAAAGTTTTGACCCCCGAAACCAGGTGATGTATCCCTGTATCTTGGTCACACACACACATACATACACAAAGAGCTTGACTGTTCTTTAGGAATTATATAAAAAAGGAAATCGGATCGGAGTCGTTTGCCGGTTCTGCTGAGAGCCCTGGGATATTTTTCCCTGGTGACGAGAAATTCGGCGCGATTCAACTGGGTGGCTTGAGGAGAGGAGGAAAACTCGTGGGGCCAAAACCTACTCCCGGCTCCCCGTGATGATCACATGTATTTTGGTGGTACATATCGCGTGAATAAAACCCTCGGTGTTTGTGCGGGGAAATAACTTTCCCTAAGACTAGTTGGTCCTTTTTCTTTCTCCTTTTTCGCACCCCATACCCACTTCCCCACACCGTGGTCTTCGTGGGTGAATCAGCTCCAGCCACTGGGCAGGGGGGAAGCAAATCTCCCTCGGAAACAGCGGCGACCGCGAAGCCCTGCTTGGGCACAGCAAGTGGCTCCTCTCCGAGCGGTGCGGACTGCTGCGGGTCGGAGCCCACACCCCGCGGCGCCCCTCGCTCGCCGGCTCCCAGGGCCTCTTCCTTCTAAGAATTGTCCAGCAGCTTCCCCCCACGCCCAAATTTCTAGCATGAGTGTGAAGGTAGCCCGGAGGAGCTCCCTGTCCCCGGCGCTCGGCTGGTCATGGGAAGCGTCCCACGAGTGATCAAGTGCCCAGTCTTCTTTTGGAAGAGAGACGGGACAGAACAGGTTGGTCCCTGTGAAACCTCGGGCCGGGGAGGACGCTCTTCAAAGCACGGAGAGCAGCCTTTCGGGGCCTCCAGCACCCGGCCCCTTGCCGGTCCGTCTGGCCGGAGCCCTAATTAGGGCTCAGACCTAAAGAACTGGAACGGAGGGAGGAATATGGGTCTTCCTTGGCGGCCTGGGGTAAGCAAAGTAAAAATCCCAGTGGTGAGAAATTTCCCGGCTCTTTCTTGCACGGGGAATGGAGGGACTGCAGGTCGCGGGGAACGGAGTGAGAAGAAGGGGCTGGGTGAGCAGCGGGGCCGGGAGCTCTGTCCGGAGCTACCCCTCCCGCGGAGCCAGCGAGCGGGAGAGCGCCGGGCCCGCCGCTCCCGGGGACTAGCCCCGGTGCTCTGCACAAATCCACCTGTCATCCTCGTCAGTGTGTGTGTGGCTTGCAAGTCAGTAATAACAGTTTGTGCCTCTTGTAGGGCTAATTCAGATTTCTGCCACATTGCCTTATTTATTCAAATATTTATTTATTTACCATATCCGCCCCCCCACTCCCCCCC
>VYZQ01000250.1:8611-20968 GCA_013400655.1 Mystacornis crossleyi
GGGGAATGCTTGCATCCTTCTGTTTCTTAACAGATGGGACAAAGATTAGTAAATGCCAGGTTAGCAGCTCCCTTCTGCTGCCTCGGATTTGAGGAGAGGATTTTGTCACTTGGTCGCTTTCCGTCCGTTCCAGGAGGCAGCTTGTCCGGAGCTTGTCCGGGCGAGTCTGCAAAGGAGAGCGCGGCTGGGGCGGCTGGGGAGCTGGGTGTGGGGCGGGATGTCAGTTTATCGATCGCACCTCAGTCAGGAGAGCTGCGGGCGCAGCGCTCTGAGCACGAGCGGCAGCGTGCTTAATGTGATTGAAAGGCAGTTAAAATGGCGGTGACCTTTTCAGGGGGAATTAGATTGCCTGCCAAGAGTGGTTAGAGGGACTGATAACGCCAGCTTGAGGAAGCTGTCCAGTCTGCTTCAAAGGGAGAGAGACAGGGAAAGCAAGCTGGCAGCAAGTACCATTTAAAGCACGAACCGTGCGGTCTGATAGAACAGAGATTGCTGTCCTCTTTAGATATGAAAGAATTGAAGAATTGTAGCTAAGTTCTCTCCACCCGCCCTGTCCTCCTCTTCTCCCCTCCAGCTCCCCCACCAAAAAGCCTTCCTCTAAGTGCGGTAGCAAGCTAGTCACCACTGCTCTTCAGGGTTTCTTTTGCTTCAGCAGATCAGTTGCATCAAAAATAACACAGAACAGAGAAAGACTTTGAAAATGATAAAATGGCAAGCAGGGCATTTTCAGGGAAGGATACTTTCTAAGAAAGATCAACATGACAAGGATCTGTCTGATAGATTGTGATACTCTTGAAGAAGGAGAAACATACAGGGATTACTTAACTCTGAAGTTTCTCTTTATTTTTCTGGTATTTCTTTTTATTTCTCCATGCTGCCCTCCTCCCAGGCTAGCAAGGGGCTTAGATCTGTTTGTTAATGTCTTGCCAAGGGAAAAGAGCAGCACAACTAAGCATATGCATAGAGGAACTTGGTAAAGCCATTATAAGCTGTAACAAACTACAGTTAACCTTGGGTGTCCATTTGCATTGGATCACATGTCGTGTACAATTAGGGCAGCTGCCTGGAAAGTGGGACTGTATTAAAATGTTTAAAAGATTCTAGCAAATGGCTGCAGTCCTCCCACTGTCAGCTTTCTATCGCCACAGAATCAACATATGCTTCCAGTTTGAGCAGCAAGTGTTGTAGGCCAGCCTTCATCTGGTGTGGCTTAGTTGTCCCAGAAGGGGCATTGGAGCAGTAGCTGTATGCTCTTCCAGTTTGTTCTCCTTCTAAATTCATGCAGCATTAGAATCATTCTTTCACATGTGAGGACCCGGCCTCAGAATCTAAATAGATACTTTTTAGTTCTCCTACCTCAACAACAGGATTTTGTGATTACAGTGACTTCTTGGGTCTGGTAACTGCCTGGCAGAAAGTTCCAAATAGAGGAGGAGAACTCACTTGTGCATCTCTTTGCGATTTCATGAAAACAGAATTCTACAACAAAACTCTTAAAATCTGTGTTTGACATGTATGTGGAAACATGGAGAAGCATCTTCTCTAGTGTTATAAAGATAGTAGCAGAGCTGGTGACAAACCTTAAAAGTCTTGCTCTAGAATCTCACTTAGTAGCCAGCTGTGCCCTCATTTTCAAGTAAAATGTAATGAGACATGCAGGAAAGCTTCAAGAGACAAGGAGACTTCCCTTTTTCCATGTCAGGAGATTCAGGCCATATTTAAGGTTATACTGGTAGGAGGGTATAAACTGATCTACTCAAATACAGCAAAAGCATTTGAGCTGAACAGTAAGTGTGTGACTTCTCTTAAGAGAATGTGTGGGAAATGGAAGATGTCACTGGCATATTTAGGCCTTTTGGAAGAGTGGTCTCATAACTAGAATCATCTTTGTTGTTGCTGCGTAGATGAGCAAGAATTCATTTTACCCTGGCAGGCTAAAGCAAACTTCATTGTGGATGCAAGAGCAGTTTGTGGTAAGAGTATAAGGAATCTTTGCTGAAATGAAATTTTTAATCTTCCCCCATTTAGCAAGAGCTCAATTCAGTGCATTTCTCTGCCACATTTCCGGTGTCAGCATCTCTCTCTAAGGTGAATGTATCTGTACATCTGAGCATCCTTCCCAACCTCTCAATCCTTCAATTTTAGCCTTCCTGTGTTTGGGCTGCTACCTTCTGCTGGTCACTTCTACCTGCTGTAAGCTTCCAAGTGGGTGAGATGTATAAATTTCATGTTTCTGAAGTGCTTATTCTGTGGCTTATGCCCCTTGTAGAGGGCTCCTGAGCCCCAGTGCATTTGTATCACTTACTCAGCCCTTGTGAAAAAGTAATCCTGGTAATCCCTCCATTGCAGAAGCACAATAATTTGGATTGGTCTGATGGAGTAGCCCAACCACTTCTTAATGTTTGCACCTCTCTCCTTTGACAGCAAGTACTTGGCCATAAGGTAATACTTGACCTAAAAATGCTAACAAAATCTGTTTGCATAGTGTTAGATACAATAATCACATGGGCTGCACCTGATTCTTCCTCTGTAGTTTGTCTGCATATAGAATTTGAAGGATTCTGTGGTTAATAAATACCTCTTAAGTATTGTCCTGTATATTAATATCGTAGGTTGACTCTAGTGATCCAGAAGAACAGATTAGTATGTGATCTAAGAAGAAAAAACCTCTTACCTTACATACAAAAGGCAGCATGACCTGCCATGTAATTGACGCCCAATGTCATGTGTGTTTGAAGTTCACATAATTCTTCAAGGAACACCATTTTCTTCATTTTGGAACACAAAGTAATCAGTGGGACTTAGTAAAGTAAAAATCATTTTAACTGGAAAAAAAGAAATTGATGAGGATAGCCGTTCAAATTTGTCATTGATGACTGTACATTTTTGGTAACTTGAATGCGTACAAAAAATCTAAGAATCTAATTTTTATGCTCAAACTGCCAGAATGCATTAGCTGAAAGGAGCACAATCAACTAGACCTTGGTGGTTGATTTATGTAATGCCAACAGTACTCAAACCAGCAAAAGGTTTTCTGTGGGAAGAAGTGGAATTCTCTCCATTTTACAGTATTATGTATCATATTTGGGGGATGAAAAGGGATGTCCGTCACCCTCTTCCCTAGAGGAAGGAGGGAAAAAAAAAGAAAACAGAAAATGTGGTTGTAACACCATGAAAATTAGCAGGGGGAGTAACGGAGCAGGTAGAGCACCTGAAACTACTCAATTTTTTGAAGTAGACTGGGTTTCAAGTTGACAGTTCCTTTAAACTTCAGTTTTCATCGATCTCAGACATCAGTTGTTCTGCAGTCCAGTTTTCTATTGGTCTGTTAGCTGTGGTTTTGTAAATCCCAGGCTTTGAGATAGTAATCTGATAAATTTTTAATTTTTTTCCCTGAAGGGTCTGCAGTTTTTCTAGAACTGCAGCCTACTTCTTGGACACTCGGGTCAAACTTGAGCTTTAAGCACACAATAGTTGATTGACGTGATTTTAATAGCATTTTAGAATACAGTTGTTAAGTCAGGGGCAGTGAGATGTTTCTAAAGGAAAAAGGGAGCACAGGTCTCAATGGCTCTAAACAGCTCCTGTCTCCGCGTGTCGTCTCCTACACGCGGCGGTGAAACGCATTATCGAGTAGTGCCCGGAAAGTGGCTAACTGCGTTTGACACACGCCAACTCCCTGCCTCCACACTGGATAATTGCATTGTCAACTGTTCAGCAAAGTGGCAGGTGACACTGCAGCTGGATTGATTGTCCTACTATGGAGGCTCCCAAGACTGTCAGCCACCCAATCGATAGAGTTTACACAAGACACTGTGACTGCATCTGTAACTAATTTCAGTTTGAACCTCGCAAGATGCGGCTGTCCCTCTTTCCTGGCCTCTCTTCTTTGCTTGCGTCTTCTCCCCGGACAAGGAAGTTGTTTTTCTATTGAAAGCCCGGTTTTATTTCATGTTTTGGAGCTGGAGGTGAAGAAATCAATGGTGTGTTTTGTGGTTTCAGAGTTGAGGGCATTACAGCACATGGCTAACTAGCAGCTCCAGTTTTGCAATCAATAGACTGATCAATTGATTAAATTAGCACGGATTTTTCTTTCTTTCCAACCTAGAAAAGAATTAGTTTGGGAGGAAGAGCGCATGTGTTTGGCCTATGAAATTTAGCCCTTGGTTTTTCCAGCCCTTGGTTGCCTTTCCCCCATGAATACAATCTCTGTGCTCATCATTATTTAAAGCAAACTGCATCGAGCCCCGCCACTGGCAGCAGCCTGATGTAAGCCACGGTGTCACTTTCAGCTGTTCACCAGTCTTGCTGCTTCATGCTCGGCTGCCTTAGAAAAGTCATCCTCCAAGCTCTGCTGTGCTGCTTTATTATTGGCAAAGTTGCGACATTCCTGTGATCCCTGTCAGTGGTGCTTATTGATCCAGTGATGTGAATCTGCTTAGTGATTCAAGATTACTTTAATTCTCCCTCTTCCTTTTTTTGTTTATTTCCACCCTCTCCCCAGGGGAACAAAAGCTTTCAGATCCACCTTTCCCTAACTGTGGAAAACGAGCTGTAGCTGCAAAGACCGGGGCTGTTGCTGCTGCTTTTGTACTTCAGCTCTGGGTTTTGAAGAGCAGCCTTTGAGATAGACATGAGGCTGTTCTCACCTTCCTGCATCACAGCAGCACAAGGCTCTAGACAGCAGCCATGAATGGCAAACCAGATCAGACCTGTGTGTTTTCCCCTATGCAACCATAATCTGTACTTGATGGGTTGCAGAAGGCATAAATGACATCTCTTGAATACTCCTCAATGGTGCAAGGGATAGGGAAGCCTCTTCCTGAGCCTTGCAGCAGCTGGCTCTTATCCCGTACAGCAGTGCTTGCCTGCCCTTTGTTCAGCATGCTGCTGCAAAATTATGTTAATGGTCGTAAAATTATATAGCCCCTTTCTTTAAAGGCAGCTGTTTCTGTGATCTGTTAGCAGAGATCCCTGTAAGCATCCACACTGGTAAGCAGTCAGGTCTCTGACAGCCCATTTGTGCCTCTGTGGGAGCTAATAGACAGCATCAGATGGATGCATCTGCTGTTTCAGGTGTGCGCTGTAACAACACAGTTGGGTGTCAGTTTTCCAGGTAAATCACTGTTTAGCTTTAAATGGATCTGGCTCCAGAGAAATGAAACCCTTGTTTTGTAAGCAGCTTTTCCTGGCTTCTGATTGTCATTTTTTTTTTTCTGCAACAGGCTGGGAATATCACCAGAACTATTCTATCCCTGTTGGTGCTAGGAGGAAGTGGCGGAAAAATTTCACTGTCCAGAAATAAGGCTGGGGAGGTATTACTGATGTATAGAAAGACCTGTGTTCAACATGGCCTCATCTCTGCCTTCCTTTCATTTTCAAGAATTTTTAGTGACTTTTTCTTTCTTTTTCTATAGTAAGATGCCTCTTACTATAAAATGGCATCCATGCCACCTTGTCCTCTTAGTATTAGTTTGGGATACTTCAGCAGGTGATGAAATAAACCCAGTTTAGAGCCATTCTCGGAAGTATGTGAGGCCTGGCCGTGAGTCTGCATAAACTACTTTTATTGCCTTCATTGTTTTTACTCTCCAAGAAGCCAACGAGTGACATTTCGATAAGAAAATAGAGTGAACGTGCTGGAAAGGGAGGTTGTACAGAGGGGGGTCACTGCAACGAGTGTAATTAGCAAAGGCTGCAGTTCTGGAGATTTATGGGAGGCTTTTCTTCTTCTTTCCTGAACACGTGTATGCTACCTGCAAACAGAACAAATGCTTCTTCCCAGCCAAAATAGGCCCCAAAAGAGCTCTGTGACTCTGAGATGGATATGAATTTAGACCCATTTACAGGATTTACACAAAATTCAGGATTTCTAGAATATTTGTAGTATAGATTTCACACACACACACACTCTCACTCATTCCATTCCTTGGGGGCCAAACTGAAGAAATGTTAGTTATCCAGATGAGTTTGATCCTCGGCATGAGCAGCATCTAGTAGCTGCATTCACAATGGTGGTGCAAGTAATAATACTGACATCCTAGTTTTCTTCCTTGACTTTCTTTGGAGAGATAATTAAATATAAACATATAATTTAAAATATATATAGAACAGCTGGCCACCAAAACTGATCTGCCTAGACAGGAGTTGATGAGCAGAGGGGGGGAACAGTAGGTCTGTGTTTTCCTACCTGTGTTCATGAAATTAGGCTGGGGTCGTTTGGGTCTGCAGTGGTCTGGTTGTTACCATTCTACGCCTAAGACTGCCAATCTCCGTGTGAGCTCGTGCCTGTGCAGGAGCCAGCAGGGCTGTCAGCACCTGAAGCAGCATATGTTGTCACTTTGACCATCTGCCACTGAATGTGGTGGAGAAAAGGAGGGACTTGAATGTGAAGTCCTTTTATCTGTTCTGTGAATCTGCATATATATCATGACTCTTAATGATTCTTGGTTTTAGCCTGGGCCACCATTCACTGGAGAGTTGTTCAGGTGACCAGTGGTCAGGAGGATTGCACAAAGGAAGGGAGATTTGAGAAGCAGTGCAGAGGTCAGAGGATGTTTAGGCATAGGGGACAACTTAGGAGAAAGAAAAGTGCTATGATAACTTAGAAAAAGGGGAAGGAAAGGATTTCTGGTAAGATTTATCTACACACATTATTAATAGGTACATGGCAAGAATGGGAAGTGTTTTCACCTTCAAGCTCAACTGATTCCTGTAGCCTGCCAGTGCTTAAAGCTGGCAGCAGTTAAAGAGGCATGTGAATTTTTCCTGCTTTTCTGACCTCTGAGTCAGTATTTCAGAAACACTGTTGCTTGTGCAGAGTACCTAAATTTTTCAGAAACTAACTCGAATTGGTGCTCTGGCAGACTGCTCTGAGACCAGCCCAAGCAAAGAAAGCTGTGTACACAGTGCTAGGTAAGTGATGTTGATAGGTACATCCTGATTGATGGGCGAGTTTGTCTCCCAGACTGTCACAGGGTTTATAGAGGTGCCACTCAATACCAGTGCTGGAATTGCTTGTCAGAGCACCTGGCTACAAGAGCAATGGGGATTGGAGACAGAGCTGTAACTTTGTTTTTTCTCTGCTTAATGGCCCCAGCGTCTGACCTGCCTGTTCACTCCTGTTTGTCTGGTCCTTAAGGAGGCAGCTGGGATTAAGACTGTCAGAGAATTGTGCTGCTTTAGCATCAGGAGGCTAATTGTATTGGGGCTGGCAGCATATGACAAGGGGTTGCCTCCTACCAAATGCACAGCAAGAGCAAAAAATTCTCAACAAGGAACAGGAAAGGTATAGGAGAGTCTGCACTGGATTTTTTCTTTTCTAATCTAAAAGCAGCATTTTCAAATTCACTTGTAGAATTACATTCCTCAGGCCTTGGGTGACTCCTAAGAGTCACAGCTGCTTCTGTGAATAAAAGATCACATCTCTTACGAATTCCTAGGTCAAACTCGCAAGTTAACATTCAGTTGTCAGATTTCACTTTGTTAACATGCGGGGATAAAGTTCTGGTCCTGAGCTTTGACCTCTGGATAACACACTGGCTTTAGAGGTCCTCTCTAGGCAGTGTTGCTGATGGCTGTGAATTACTGTGTGACCTTCATAAGCAGAGCCTTGCTGGAGGAACTTTTCCCTGTTCCCAGTGCACACTATTGAATTGCAAATCACCCGAGTGGAGTGGTAGGGGGTCTTGTGGAAGCTCCTGTCCTCTGCGCTCCATTTCATGTTTTTCTTTCTCCTGGATGGCAGCATACACCACCAGCAGGAGCTGGAAGTTGTGAGCCATCTTTGCATTTGGGCTGAGTTAGTGAGAAGCAGGTGTGATCCTTTTGGGCCTTCCTTGCATTTAGTGGTCTTCTTAATCCATTTATAACAGCACTTGTCCAGAAATCTGGTTTGAATGAGCCTGAGATGAATGAATAATGTCAAGCAGTTCAGACGTCAAATATTTGAACAGCTGCGTGGGTGTTTTCACTGGCTTTGTGCATGGAAGCAACCCCAGGAAGTTAGACAAGGAGGGTCAGGTTGAAATTGTGGCACCAAACCCCATCCCACTGGAACTGGCCTCAAAATCCATCCCTGCTGCAGAATGAAAAGGTATTAGGATGCTGATGGCAGGCCGTTCGTTCCCCAGGTGATGCTGGGCCAAGCTTTGCGTCCTGTTCTTTAGTGTTTTCTTGTGTGCAGGAACAGCACTGGGTTTTATGGATCTTTTGATTCGCATCAGAAACATATTTTGTGGCTTTTGTTTTTCCTTTTTATTTAAAGCAGCTTCTGAAGTCCTAAAACTGATAGCACAGCTTAGAGTATTTTTTGGATTCATGGAGGTTACTTTGTTTAGCATAAAGTTTCTAAATCATTGTTTTTTACCGTGTTGCAATGGACTGCACTTGGTCACATAAAAAAAAAATTCCATATTAAGTGAAAAACTGAGAGTTGGATCACCTTATTGTGCCTTCCTTTAGGTGTTGGTCTTGGAGTCCTTGTTTGATCAGAAAAGAAAATTTACCTTTCTCCTGCCCCTCATTTTAACCTGTGAACTTCTCTGCTGTGCCATCCTCTGACTGAAAGGCTCTCTCAGATCATCCCAGTGTGTATTTGCCATCTTAACACATACTATCCAAACTCTCCCCTTGTACCCTCCCTGCATAAGAAGTATAGTAGTCTGCTGGCAATGCAGTAGGCAGTAGAGCTATATTCAGCCAAAGCTCTGAATATTTTCCTTCCAGACTTAAAAGGGATTTTCTTAAGTACAAAGGTCTTGAGACCAAGGACACAAGGATTATGAAGTCAAGGTGCCTTAATATTTGTAAACTGTATTGCAGTAAGCAGATCTTCTTGTCTTAAGCGCTAGCCATAAACCACCAGTTGGCGTGAGTCACTTGGAAACAAAATTGATGGAAAGGTGCATGTCTGCTGTGTGCTTGGCATCCTTGCAGAGACAGTAACACATAAGTGGGTTGGTCCCACTTATGTTCACTCATTTGGCCACCTTCCCCCCCAGCAAGGCACTTGCTCCAAGTATTCATTGTCTGGCTAATGTTCAGATCACCTCCTGGGACTGGCCAAGTCACAGCTCCAGCTTTGCATGATTTGTGTCTCCCACGGCTACAAGAAAAATGAAGACCTGTGTGTCCAAAGTTTATGGCCTTTGAGAAGTGATGGGCTAAAGTAATGCCAGGTGCAGAGGATGGTGTTACTGCAGGTTAAATGCCATGCCTATAAATTACCACCCCATCACCAACTCTTGTCTTTTAAAGCAGCTTTGAAAGACTATCCAGCTTCTTTGACAGGTCTCTCTTACCCCTCTAAATCTTCTCCCAAACATTGTGATGAACTGAATGAGTCAAGATTTACTAGATGAGCCATTGCAGCAAGAGGAGGCAGCTCGTGACGTGTTGGCTGGCAGTGCGTAGCCACTGTATGTGAAACACTCTGAAAGGGGTCTGCTGGAAAAGGGCTGCCCCGGTGACACCTTGGGGCTGACACACAGGCATGGCTCCCACGGTACCTGGCACAGACATGAGTGCTGCATTGTTGGTGCTAGTTGTGTTACCTCTGCTGGAAATTAAGGCTGGCAATTACTTTGAAGTAAAAGGTAGTTTATGCTTCTAGGGAAAGGTTAGTCTTAAAATCATTGTCATGCTACGGTTGTCACTCGTTAAGGACCTTCTTGATATTCAGGGAAGAGAAATATCAAATCCATATAAACAAATTTTATTGGGGGTTTAATGAATCGGTGAGAGCATCCGTTCCTAGAGAGCGACAGTAAAGAACTGTGTCTGCATGGTATCCTTGGAAATGAGACCTTTGCTTTGCCCTTCTCTCTGCACAGATGCAGACTGTTAGAAATACAGTTCACTCTTCTGGACTTATGTTAAGTGTGCTGGTGAGAACCCAGTGGGATGAACAGACTCGGATATCTGTATAAGATACCTGAAAAGGCTGTCCTAATGCTTTGGAATGTCCTTATTCTGCAGACATGCACATAATATTCAGTGCTTCTACAGTAGTTTTAGCCTGTATTCTGCATTTGGAACCACAATCACAGTACCGTAACATAGCCCTTTTGGAGCATTGGTGCAAAGCCGAGGCAGCATCTACCTCTACTCTTTCAATGTTTACAGTTGGGATGTGCTCCCTGGTCTACCACAGTCCTAGGGCACCAGCCCTCAGGATGTGCCAGGTCCTTCAGGCTCTGGCAGGTACCTCTGTCTAAGCCAGGTGTCCAGCTGTGGACAGGGGTGCTAAGTGAAGGAATACTGGAGGCAGCTGCAGTGAGCACATTTCCATCTGCATAGCTTGTGTACCCAAACAGCTTAGATCTGCTGCAGAATTGAACACAAATGGGGACTTTGCAACACTTTAGAGTTCAGGAGGTCTTTGCTTAATGTCTAGCCTTGCTGGAGAGAGCATATTCCATGTTAGCTCTCATAAAGAGTAAATACGCCTGCTATAGTTTCCCTTCTATTAATAACCCTAGGAAGCAAATAACCATGTGAGGATTCATCTTTGTAGGTATTTGTGCAGATTCAATTAAAAGAAGCCTGGTTACAGCTTACAAAATGCTTGGGACCAAAATAAATATGTAAGTTGTTAGAAAGTGACAATTGTTGCATAGTCAGGCTCAGGTGGAACTGTAAGTGCTTCCTTCCTGCTGGAGTTGGGACTGGATGTGTGCCTGACCCACCTGTGCTGGAAGAGCGCAACTCTTGATGAGTTGCATTGCAATTTACTCATATAAGTGCTTGTAAGGAGCTGTTAATGACAGAAGTCTGTTGTGTTTTTTTTTTCCCCCTCTCACAGAAACAGGTTTGCTGTTCTTAAATGTTTTAAATTTTAAAAATCTAAGCCATGACTAAATGCTAAAAAATGGAGGAGATACTTCTAATTGTATTTTAGCCTCTGCCTGCCCTTTGCATCTGAATTAAGAAGTAATTCAGAATGTCCTTGTGGCCTTCTTTTACCTGCTAGTAGTGTGGATTTTAACTACTTCTGTGAAAAATTAGTCTTTCCTATTTTGCTTTTCTCTACCTTTGAGAGAGACTCTTACAGTGACTTCAATTTTAAAATAATTCATGTGGAGAGCTAAAAGTCAAGAAGGTTCCATTTTCAATGTTGGTGGGGCATTTAGAGCATAAAATCTAGGAAGTTAGAGCATTTTTGTGAGTGTTCTTGTGCAGTCTTTGGAGAGGGCACCTTTTATGAAGCTGTTAAGAGTAAAGGACAGCCTGCAAACTGGTGTTGTAGCACCTTTTTTGGGAGATCTCCTACACTTCATCTCCAATTCAGATGTTCATCCGTGTGTTTTATTTTCTTTCAGGTTCTGGGTTTATCATGTGCAGTGGGAAGGAGAATCCAGACAGCGACGCTGACCTGGATGTGGATGGAGACGACACACTCGAATACGGGAAACCACAGTATCGTTTTTGAAAGGCTCTTACTGAGAGGGAATCCAGAGGTGCATCTGCCCTGGGTGGATGATCTGTGTCCAGCCCTACTGGAAATGACACAGCCTTCTCCAGTTACCATGTTATTTGAACTAGAAGGGGTTCCCAGGTACTCCCTTTGAGGTGCTACTGTTGATGCAGCACTACTTCAGACCTGGTTGAAGTCTATAGGAGACATTGCAAGGGATTAGATAGAGTTTCTCTATTCTGTTTCATAAGCAATCTGTTGCCTCCATCCAGGTTTCTTCCATATGATAGCTTTTCCTGCTTCATGGGTAGGAATTGAGTTTATTTTCCACAAGACACCGTTTTGTTTTCAAGGGTTTTGTGCAGTAAATGCTATTCTCCTTCCACTCTGAGATACTGGATTTTTTTTTTTCCCCCTTTCATTAGACAGTTCATGGGCAGAACTATCATTAAAGGCAGATTTTGGGACCTTCTCCATCTGGGAGCAGGCTCTTTGGGCACAGCTCTGGGAGAGCTGTGGGCAGACTTCAGCCCCACAGCAGTTGTAATAAGCATCAAGGGGTAATTACTGCAAGGGCATTAGGCAGACTCTGCCTTAGCTGTGATGGAGGGCAATGTATAACTTAGAATTAGATTTATTGAAATCTGTACCAGCCTTCAAGATTGAAGCTCCAACCCTTCACTGGTAAAAGAACTCTGTACTTCAAACACATTTTGTGAAATTGTGCACGTTAGGTTTGCACGGGTTCAGGAACTGATTTTCCCTTTACAAGAAGCTGTGGAATCATGTTACTATCAAAAGATTTCTGTTTCTTTCCTCCTAAAACAAAACTTTAATCCTGTATTTAAAAGCAAGCCCCTTCGTGGATACCAACCCCTCTTTCTTTAAGGTGTTCCCAGTTGGAATTAATTTTTTTTATATCCCAGACAGCGTCCTAACTG
>VYZQ01000250.1:33825-51129 GCA_013400655.1 Mystacornis crossleyi
AAGTGTAAGAGAAATAATTCCTCTGTGCGGGAAAAAAGAGACAACGTTTTTGGTTTGCATCAAGATGAAATTAGTCAGAAGCAAGCTCTGAATTTGGCAAGCAGATGCCAGTATTAACAAGTTGTGCAAGCAAGTATAAAATAGAGGCGCTCGTGACTGGGAGCATCTTGGAGTCGTGTGTGTGTGTGTGTGTGCGCGTGTGTGTGTATTTGTGCGCGTGTGTGTGCGTGTGTGTGTATTTGTGTGTGTGTGCGCCCTTGCATGCACCCCGCTCCAAATTCACAACTTAGAACACGGAAATTAGAATGGGGAACATTGCATTATTCATAACTTGGCAACCAGAAGCCAGGGCGCTTTGCCAAAGTAAACTATTTTCTATAATTACAGGTGAAGCAACATTCTTTAATATCTTACAATACAAAAACATACATTAATCAAGGAAAGAGGGCTTTTTTTTTTTTTCCTAGAGGACAATAAATTAGCATCCTTGCCAATTTCCTCAATACATGTGACAATGTTTTACAGGATTATAAGTCAGCCTCTTTAAAGGAGGTTAGTCTAAAAACAAATAAACCCAATAAATGAGATTTTTAGCTAAATAAAGGGAAAGCCAACTCCTAAAATGTTGATGTCTTGCCAGGAGATTTGCTTTTAGCATTGGCAGTCTTGCAGGCCTTTTAGAGGGTCTAAACTTCACTTGGTGTGATTTGACATGGCGCTTGTGTAAACAGCTTTACTGGGCAGTTTTCTACAGTAAGGGATGCTGTAGAAACCCCTTCTGCTGTAACCAGCTCATCTAGTGAAATAAAATCTCAGTACATTGTGCCAGTCCAGTAGCCCACATGTTGTGGGGTGATTCACACTCAATCTGCCACCAGTGCCTCACACCAGGCTTCTTTCAGAGACTTTAGATACTGAAAATGCCTGAGCTGTATCTGTTTTCTTTTAAAGCCACCTGTCACTTTTCTTTTGAAAAACTTACGTGTCAGTTTAAGTGTTTTGCCTGTTAGTAGCAATGGGGCTTTTTCAGCTTTATGTTATGTTCTTGCGCTCCAGTAAGTGTAAAAGGCCTTTGAGTCTGTGGATCTCCCACTGACTTCAGTACTGCTCACCCACATCGGCCAAAATAAACTCCCCTGTATCTTTAGCTCTCATACTTGCCGAAGGTGATGCTAAATTGAAAGTGGGAGCAGATTCTTTCATGAGGTTGAAAACAAAAGCAATTCTTATCCCAGAAAACACAGGGGTGTTTATAGTTAGTGTTTGAAACTCAGATAGTGAGGGAGTTGTGTTGAAGACAATGTATGAGTGAGAGCTGAGACAGCATCACTGTGCTCTGCGGTTCTGCAGTGCTCCTGGGTGTCCCAGAGCTGTGCACAGCATGTTACAGGCTAATAAAACAGGGACTCTTCTCTGAAAGAGTTACCCTCTCACCCAAATGTAAATTGGCTATGAGAGAAGGCTTGCAATTACATGATTGTGCACTGATGCTGGGGTCATTTTATCAAGTCTTGAAGATTTGTGCCCCACAAAGGAAGGACTGCACCAGGCTTTCTCTCCTGCAACATAGTGGTGGTTATGATAATTGTCATCTACAGCTTGGTTGGAAATGGCCAGGGGCAATTTCTCTGCTCCTGGAATCTTGCTTTAGCTTGACTCTGCCTTCAAAGCACTGACCAGTCTAATATTTATGATATGTAAGCTGCAAGTGACATGACCTCTGCCCTTGGTGCAGGGAGGTGGCATGTATGTTCTGCAAGGTTCTCCACTTAGGACAAGGGAGGATAAAGGCTTTGTTTAAACATAAATACATCACTTTCAGGTTTGTCAGTGGTACTGTACGTTTTCCTCTCTGCCAGTCTGTGTTTACAGGCATAGGAAAGCAAAAATAAATGTATGAGGAAGAGAGAAGGTCAGAATATCAAGTGTCAAAAGTAGCCCATGAAATTTTATTGGTGGTGCGTTTAATCAGTGCTAAGCGTTTTTTACAAGGTACATACAAACAGTGGAATTGTAAAAATTTATGGAATGCTGTGTACAGTGTAGCCATTTATGAAGAAAGGAGAATTTATATCCAGTTGAAATAAACCAAAGGGGAATGTTTTATGGAGACTCCTCAACAGCAGGATCCATCAAATGAGATCTGGACAAGATGAGGATGGGGTATTTGCAGGGGCTTCTCTGAGGTGTTTTCCTGCTTCTTCAGCAGCTAACAGTTTGCATTTTTCTGTGGCTCTCAAATAAGCAGGATGCTGGATGCAGGGACAGTGTCGTGTTTGTGTTTTTCTGTACAGTGGAAAGGAAACACAAGTGAACAGCTGCTACTGGTATCTGTGGTACAAGGCTCTCACTCTTGGGCTTGTTCCAGTACAACAGTTTCTTGAGCAGCCCTTAATATCCAGCTGGGAAGGGTTAACTGAAGCCAATCACTCTGACATCAGCATTTTTTTGTTTCCTTTTTGGTCCAGTATTTTGTTGATGATAAAGCACAGACTTAGTCAATTGAGAGATTCCAGAGCTGCAGAATCAGAGATAATTTAATTAACGGAATTGCTTGTGATTGCCCACTGGGACAGCGGGCAGGAATTGCTCGATTTAATTTGGAGAAACAAAGATCACATGCATGCTAATGTTTAACAAATAACCAGTGTTTGGGTTAAAGTTTTTTAGCGAAGAGGGGGGCGGCCATTTCCCAGGGGAGATTTCCCAGGAGGTGATTGCTGCCTAACAGTTCAAAGCTACAGATAGGTCCTTTTTCCTCTTCCATAGTATTTCTATTCACTTCTTCTGGCATTTTACTTGAACAAAGCAAGGATTTTCTCAGAGAAAGTGTTCTTATTTTCAGTGCTCAGGGGAAAATGCTATGAATAGTAGAAAAATACAGGCACAAAGACTGAAAATTATCATATGCTGTCTGCCCAGTCTCACAGACTTGCTCTTTGATACCCAGCATCCTCAGCTGTGACTGCCACAGTACGGAAAACTTAACCACAAACTCCAGGGAGAAGTACAGGACCCAGCTTCTTCCACAAGGAGCCCTCCCCTTGCTGTTTTTGCTCTTGTATAAACATTCTCATTCAGGCTCCCGTTTGTGGTGGTGTCACAGCGAGTCTCTACTCCAGGATGGAGGTGCCCTCTTGGTACGTCCTCAGCCTGGGAGGACAATTCAGGTACCAGTGAGGCCTCTCACGCCTGCTGGAGAAGCATCAGCACTGGGGCTCAAGGTATTGCTCCTGGCAGCAGTTGTGCTCAGCAGGTCACTCTGGAGGCTGATAAATGACGTTATCCAAACACGTCAAATCAGAGCGCTGAGGTGCAAAATCGTTAAGAGTCCTCCTCCATCCAACATGAGGTCAAGGCAAAGCAGAGAGCCAATTCCTTCTCCGTGATTCCCTCTGCCTCACTTGGCAGGGTAACTTGTACACAGCCTTCCCCTGTCCATGGCGCTTGGCTTTCTGACCCTCACTCCACCCTGGCGTTACCCTGTAAAAATTCTGCCCAAGGCTGCTCCCAGCTGTGTCCAGGCAAGCACACACAAAGTGCACACACGCAGGAGGGAATCCTGAGGGAGTTCCCAAGATTGCTGCTGCAGGAAGAGTTGCTCCTAAGCGATGCTTATCTTTAGGATACAAGCAGCAGGTTGACGGTAAAATGACACTAGATGGAATGGCATGTGTCCCAAAAGTGCTGGCCACCACGGGAGCCAGACACATGGGAAGTGACTCTCGTCTTTATTCTATCCCTGGAGGTAGTTTCAGTTTCCTTTATTTACTAATGTTCTCCCTATTTCCCTTGACCTCATTTCCTCCGGCTTTTCGGAAGCAACCCTGCAATTATCGCTCACTTTGGGTTGACCCTTGGCCACCACCTCCCTTGTTGCTGCTGCTCTGAGAGGTTTTCCTGAAATCTCAAGTGCAAAATACTCACTTATGGCCAAAACTCCTGTCTCTCATGTGAGGTGGGAGCTGTGTCTTCAGCACTGTGCTGTGCGTCAGGATTTGTCCTGTGAGCTTGCTTGGCAGGGAGAGCATGGAGTTTAAATTCTGTCACAGCTGAGCTTTGATCGGCACTGGGAGATACTGCAGTGGCTAAAGCTCCCTCTCTTACCAATGCACCCCAGTCTTGTTAATAAATGTATATTTAACAATGTCTGGAGCGTATGAAGTGATAATAACTAAATCAATACCTCCCACATTGATTGTCCAGGATCCCTACAGCGTGACGCACGCAGCAGTGCGGTAATTTTCCAGCTAACTAGCACCCTGATCTACAGCCCTCCTATTGATTGGCCATTGTATCAGGCAGCCTCTGAGCATTATTGCTTATACCTCTATTCAGCCTCCTTTTCTGATTCATTCGTTTATTACTGGACAGGTGCGATTATCTCAGAGCCTTTCCGAAATTGGCCAATGGGGGTCAGCTGTTTAGATTTCTATAAACAAGTCATTTTCTATCACCTCTAGTTGTTGCAGTGGCAAATTTTGCCTTTTCAAGTTTTGACTGTTACTGGGCTGGGACTGGAGATGAATGGGCATTTGCTTGTATCTGCTCAAGGAACCAACTTTTGCCTTTCCTTCCTGAGTTGCCCACGCATGTGAGGAGGACAGATAGCTCCACAGATGGTAAAGGGAGAATTTAGCGAGGGTTGAGGTTCTGCTTGCCACCTGCTTTGGGGCAGGAGTCGTGCTCACTGTCTTTACACATCCAGTGCCCTTGTGCGTGCAGGAAGGAGAAATGGATTCTGTGAAGTCAAATTCAACTGCAGCCTTCACCCAGCATCAGTTCAGTGATGAGGCAGACTGGAAAAGAAGCACTCTTCTCAGCCAACAATAATCTTCAAGCTATAAATAAATAAATCTGTTTCTTACTTGGACAAAACTAACACCTTTCTAGACTTTTCTTTGAAAATGCTAGCAACTCTTCCTTGAGGGTGAGAACTCAAGCTGGGGTATGGTAATAATTCATACCAAAGAGCAGGAGCAAGTGGGTGTTTTCACAGCAGGAAGGACTGTCTCCTACTGAAACTCTTTCATCTTGCTCCAAAGAATTTTTATTGATTCCAAGACTTGAATCCACAGTGTCTCTGTCCCCAGACAGTCCTCACCCACTAGGCTATCATGGGACATTTGTATTTCTTTGCCTTTTTTGCAGTTCTAAAATTGCTACCATTTTCTAGCAGCTGTCATTTGCAATGAATCTCCTTCTGATGAAGATCTGTTAGCTCATGCAGAGCGTGTCTTATCTGTACAAAGGCAGGAGTGAAGTTGAAGGAGCTTTATAACGCTGGTAGTTAACCATATGTATTCCAACAGCTTCACTTTCTTCTGAAATGTCATAATTAGAAAAATCACCCAAGATCTCTTTGACTAGTTCTGTTACGAAAGCCTTGTTACGAAAGCCTTGGGAAAAGCCAGCAGAATCAGCTTGTGGGAGATACCCCAGGTCCCTCCCTGTGTGCCAGCAACAAGTGACTAATGAACAAAGGAGTGAGTGCCTGCCTGCGGCGAGAGTGCTGAGACTGCAGCTCACTATACTGGCTGTAGTAATTCCACTAGACCTGTGTTTTAGCCACCTGTTGATGAATCATTCTCTGAAAAAGTAGAAGACATAGGTGCCACTGTGGATTATCTTGTGATTGATGATGCAGCTTCTGGTGTTGAAATGCTCTTCAAGAGGTTCTTCTGAGCTGGAGTCTGCTTGGAGATGCCAGAAATTTACTGACATACTTGAAAATTGTTGGTTTGGTTTGTTTTTATTCAAGAGAGAGCCTTTATGCCAATTCTCCAAACCTGTTCTGGGGAATACTTGAGGGCCCCTCCGTATGCCTGCGCTGTGTAGAAATTGGATTTTGCAGCATGCTGGAGTGACACATCCTTGTCTGTAATGCTCCCGGCATTTCATTTGCTAAGCATTGCTGTCTGCCCTTGCTTTTAGGTTGGCAAGTTGCTCTTTTCACCAGCCTTGCAGAACCATGAAAATACACTTGCCTGGCCTCAGCACAGTGCCTCTGTGACCAAAGAGATAATGCTGCCCATCAAAAATGACCCTAGGAAATCGCGAAGTTGAGATTGTAAAGCTGCCTTTATAGCCACCCTGTTGGCACTGTGTCCAATGCTTTTGGTTTCTCCGTGTTTTCAGTATTAGAATCAAAAAGCTGGGGCTTTCATTAATATAAGCCATTGTGTTGAATCCTGTGTAATGAGCTGATTTTGCATTTCCCGAGGCTGATGGCCAGCAAAGGCCTCCATTCTCTAAGGAGAAGAACAGCTCCTATTGCCCACAAAAAGTTCTCTCAGCAGCTTTAAAGCAACGTATAGAACTTTGTCTCAAGCATGTGGTCCTAAGTAATCTCTTAGGGGAGACAAGAAAAAAGGCAGAAAACAAACAAACAAAAAACTCTAACAAAAATATCTATTCTTTAAATGTCTGTGTCTTGCTTTGTATGAAGCTGTCAACCTCAGCACTGGTAGCATTCTTTTGTGATGTGTTTGGAAGTGTTTAAAAAGACACTTTAAAGAATTCACACTGGGCTTTTCAGGAATTCTTTTTTAACCCAAGTTGGATGTATTAGTTTGAAACAAGATGCCGTTTTCTGTGCAGTACCTGTTTTGGGATCCTTTTTCCCTCAAACTCTTAACAGCCTTGTGTGCTCAGTGATGTTCACTCTCCATCATCTTTTGCAGAATTACAGAAGACTCTGCAGTGACAACATTTGAAGCGTTAAAGGCTCGTGTCCGTGAGTTAGAAAGGCAGCTTTCCCGTGGGGACCGCTATAAATGTCTCATTTGCATGGTGAGTAGCACTCCACTTGTGGTAATGAATCAGAAATGTCTTGGTATCTTTGCCGAGGAGGGGAGAAGCTTTTCTCCTTTTTCAAGCAGAGTGGGGTAACTCATCACCTATTAGCTTTCCAAATTAAGGTCTTAAGAACCAAAACTTCTGTATGAATTACGTTGTTCCACTGGTATTTGTAGCTGTCCCTCTATATCAGGGGCAAGAAAGGCCCAAGTTCAGAAGACTTTCTGCCTTCCTGTAGAAAACTCTCAGATACCAGCACCCTTTTCCTGCATGTGCAGATTTACATACACAGGAGAGAGCAGAATCTATGATCAGACTCACCTTCTCTGATTCGGGAACAAGAACGTTGCCTGAGCATTTAAAAGTTGCCAGTGTCCTGCGTGCTCTCTGGTGGTGCTGTGGCCTTCCTCAGGAAGGGCAGCAGCTCCCTCTGATGGTCCAAGCCTGCAGGGCTCTAACTCTCCTGTTGGGTTTGTGTTCTGCTGAGAGCAGAGCATTCTGCTTGGTGGAGAGCTCCCTCTGCAACTTCAGCTTGATGCACAGGCTTCTCTCTCTCTCAGCCAGCTCACAACTTGGAGGTGTGGGAGTGCAGTCCTTGTCACTCATCCCACAGAAGGGACGAGAGCTTGCTCAGCTTGCTGCTGATTCCCAGAGGTTTGTTAACAATGATAGAAGATACTGGAGAAGGCATGTCAGCTGAAATAGCAGCAGCATTCTTGGGATGTAGTTAAGCTGTTCCTGCAGAGCTGAGTTGTGATAAGGGTTGATCTTACCCTGTCACTGGTGTTTGTGTGATCTGGTGACCTTTCTGATGAGAGTAATGGCAGGTGGCCAGAGCAACTTGAGATGCTTTTGTAATAACTGTGTTGAGCCAGGTCACTACTTGAGTGGATTATGGGCTTCCAACAGGAGTTCTGGGAAACCAAGAAAAGGGACTGCAGGAGACTTTCTGCCACTTGTATACAAACGTTACAAAAATACAACTTACATATTACGTAAATGGGTTCTTTTAACCAACTTTTTTAACAAAATACAAGACAGTGTTACCCACAAAGAAAGGCATTGTGGTGGGGTGAAGAATCACTAGATCCCTGCTACGGAAATAATCTATTTGCTTCTTTTCCTCAGGACTCCTACACAATGCCCCTGACTTCTATTCAGTGCTGGCATGTGCACTGTGAAGAATGCTGGTTGCGGACTCTGGTGAGGCTCTTGACTACTTTCTTGTTGACTTACAGCCCTTTTCCTTTCTTCTCAGATACTTTATTCTAGATAGCTACAGGGAAAGGTGCTTTTTGCTTTATTTTAAACAATCTGAGTGCTGTGCTTGCAGATTTCCCAAGCCTGGCTGTTTAACACCCCACTCAAGCTTTGACATGAGAGAGTTATGTTTGAGTCATTGTGACCCAGGTTCTGTCCTGCCCCTTGTCTTTCCCTCCACTGCTGCGGGAAGAGCTCTGTGCTGGGGACTGCCTTGCCTTTCAGTAATTTCATGTGGGGCATCCATGCAGAGATGTAAAGTTGTGAGAATATAGGCCAAATCCACTGAGATTTCATGGAATGGGTAACTTCCGAGAAACATGATAATCTCCTGAAGGAAAGGGAATCATCTTCAGGAGAGAGGATATGGAAGGGAGCTTTTATAATGTGAATCTGTATTTTTTAGGTTATTTGGAATAGCACTGTGTGGTTTTCAAGGATATGCCATTCTGTTTAGAAGACTGGGGGCTACCTTGGACACTGAATAGGTGACCCAGTGGAGTAGTAATTTATACATTTATTAAAGGACATCAGGTTAAAATTTAAGGTGTTATTAAATAAAGTGTTTTCCTGTGTTAAAACTGTGGGCTTTGTAATCAGCCTTAAATGTCCCCTCTGCAGCTGATTTTCAAGCTTTCATTTTGCTCAGGCTGGGGAATGGAAAATAGTCAATTGTGCTATCTAGTTCTCCTGTTAGCAAGATGATACAGTGTTGGGTTGCAAAAAATGTAAGGGAATGCCACTCCTATAAACTTGTTCCTGGAGGACATTACTCTACTTTGTAAAACACGTTGTGTGCTTGGAATTATGATTAAGCTGATCACGCTCCTTTAAATCCTGCCTTTTAAAAGTCTTGTCCAAGAAAATTTACCAGGAAAAGTCTTGTCCAAGAAAAGTTACCAGGACGGTGAAGTGCCTGTGGGCTTGAGTACTAATAGCAACTCAATAACTTGGCTATCCCTTGGGCTGGATTTTATAGCTCTTCAGCTACACCCTGTCACTATTTACATTATACAAGCTTTTGTAAACATTTTAGCAGCATGTTATAAAAGGCACATATGTGGGTACATAGCTGTGAGGTGTCTGAATGAGTATGTGCTCTGCCACCTTTGCTAAGTGACAAGTGATCTTGTCTTTCAACAGTGCTACAAGCACAGGATAAAACACTAATTTCCTCTTCATTTTCCTTACTCTGAAGTCTCTGACCTCTCCCCACCAGCCTCAAGTCATCTTCTAATTCTGTGGCACCGATTTCAGGCTGTTCTTAGGCTCAGCAGCAACTTAGTTCAACTTCAGTCAGGTCCCTTTTTGTCATGTTCAGCAGTCACAGCTGCTCATGAGAACAGGGAAACTCACTCCAGGTGCTCAGGGATCAACATTTCCCTTGCAGAGGGGAAGCCATCTCCCCCTAGAATTCCGTGAGAAAGGTGGCGATGAAGCTGGCTGTGTGTGATCTGCACATGGCTCTTCTGCTGACCAGGCAGGCGGGATGGGAATAGGCCAACAAGACATCATGTTAGGACTTGGCACTTGCACAGGGGAAGCAATTAATAAGTGGCTACTCATGTGTTCCCCAGTCCTAGCCTCTCCCTGCAGCCCCAAATTTATTAAACCAGGCCTTTTCACAAGGCATGCTTGCACTCCCTCTCCCATCTCAAAAAAAATCTCCCAGCCTGTGTTCGCATGTTTCTAATGTAACCATTAAAATGTAGCCTGAAGACAGCAATAAAAACCCTGGAACGCCTTGGTGCTTTTGTGTCTTGATCAAAGTCAATGTGTGTAATCTCGTTAAGACTGCCCTCCTTCCCCCCTCATTTTTTATGAATTTAATGGCATACAGCAGCTGGGCTCAGTGTTTAATGCTTACCAACCTGCATTGTTCTAATTAAGGTATCTCCTTTTATTTCGGGCACAAAAGAGACTCTTGTTTTTTTTAACAAGCAAGGAGCTGTGGGATAGTGTGTGTAATAATCACTGCTGTTACCTTTCCCTGGGTATAAAGCTGGCTCCCCAGTGGGGTTGGGAGGAGGCAGCCTGCGCGTGCAGCACACATGGAAAGACTTGGCTGAGGGAGAGGGGCAGCATTTTTCTTCTGTTGTGCAATAAACAATTTGTTGGAGTTAATAGGAATTGGAGCAGGCGTGTTGTGTCAGGCTTCCGGCCCCTTTTGAACGATCTGGAGATCTGCCATCCATGCTGGTGAAAAGTCCCCTTTCTCCTCTGTGCCTGTGGTTCACATGCCCGGCCGGGATCTAATATTAAATTAGAGTGTGGGTGTGTCTGAGAGAGCAAGGATCATGTACTGGACAAGGCCCTGGAACTGAAGGCTCAGAGTGCCGGGGAGCACTTCTAAACCTCTGCAGGGTATTGAAGACAGGGTGAAATTTGATGCCCACATTTGTCTATGGACCTAAGGTTTAAACATTTTCTAGGATACAGTAGTACAACGATCTGAGCTTCTGACTTTGGTGGTGGTTAGGGCACTGATGAGGATTGGATCTTAAGATGCTTAGAGTTTATGAAAATAAAATTTTTAGACTTTTGGATCTTGATGTTCAATTCCAAATTATAACTGTTCTCTTGGTAAGGGCAAGGGAAAGACTTTTAATCACTAACTGTGATTGCTGGGCTCTCCAGCTTAGGTACCGTTATCCTGGAGCACAGTGCGTCAAGTTCTGGGGTTGAAACATTGACCAGAGGAGATTCCGTCTCTGTCTGCTGTTTCTTTGTCAGATTAATATGAAGCAAAGCCCGGGCTTACAGATAGGGACCCTGGAGATACCTTTAGAGAACCAAGATCATGGAGTGATTTACCTGTGATCCCTTTTGGAAACCCTGAAAACATGTGCAGGTTATTCAAAGATAGGAGAGGAAATGGTGTTGCAGGAGCAAGGCTTAGCTTGGGCAGCAGCAGGTGGAGTTCCTTTCCCTGAACGTCAACAGTCCTCATGGTGGGTGTCCATCCTCAGCTGGTTGTTGGACTGCAGCCTGAGTCAGCCTGAATCTCCCTCTGTAACAGTCTGCCCCTTCTCCATCATTCCCCATTAGCTGAGAGGGACCCTACAGCTAATAGTGGGTGAGATTCGTATTTTCCTTCTCCTGAGGAGAGTCCTCTAACAGAAGAGACTGGCCATCTGCTTTAGTGATTTGCTGGGGAAGTTTGGAGCCTCCATCCTGAGACGTTTGTGAGAACAGGTTTGATGTGTGTCTGTCAGCAGTAATTCAGATTGAGGTGATCTTGCCCGGGGAATGGGTTGGCGAGTTCTTGACATCCCTCTCAGCTTTAGTTCTCTGATTTCCCAATCCCTGGGATCCTTCTTTACAAAGTAAATGGAGTTGGAAGCTAAGTCATGCTGTTGTTTGCCAGTGATGGAGCTGTTGGTGGGTGCAAGGGCTGAAAGAAGACAGGTTTATTTGAGCAAATGCAGTTTACTGAGTTTCCCCCATCACCTGTACAAGCCAGATCCAGCATTTCCCACATGTATTGGCTGACTCCAGGCTTGTGCTTGCCTGTCTTTGGCTTATTTGAAAATGACAGCTACAAGAGCAGGAAAAAATCACTTCTAAAAAGCCTTCTTCATCACAAAATGCTTCCAGGGGATCCATCGATATATATGTGTGCTCTGCAGTTGACACATTTATGTCTTTGGTAATTACTACATTCTTAGCCTTGCCACATTTTCTAGGCTCTAGTACCATATATCCCATGTGGGCTGGAGTAGTTTTGCACAAAACGGCACAGATACAGAGCAGCCCTTGTGTGTGATTCCTCAGAGCTTCAGCAACATATAGGGGCCTCCTGAGTCAGCAGCTGCATGGGGGATGCTGCACTTGAGCCTTCATGATATTCTCATCTACCATGAGGTTCTCTGGTCATTAATGAGCATTTTTCAGTTCTGGCCTCCGGCAGGCTGTAGGGATGAGCTCCACCGTTTGAGGAGGCTTCATGAAAAAAGTTGTTCTCCTGGCGGTTTAAGCCCATTACCTGACAGCTGGAGGGTACCCCACAATGGCAGTGGAGGACAAGTGTTTCTCTGGGAATTAGCATCTGCAGAGAAGAAGCTCCACACTTTGCGTGGAGGTGCGGGTGGGAGAGGAAGCTGACACCTTGGTTGAGAATTGGATCTTGGCATTCAATTCCTTTCCTGGCAAGAAGCTGGCTCTTGGTTTGGGTCCCTCCTGTCATCTCTCTACTTTGATTTTACTTCCTTTGCCTGCTCTGTTTGTGTGTCTCTTTATTCTCTGTGCCTGGTAACATACTCTGCTTGGAAACTGCCCATTTTTAGACCCACAGGACAGCAGGAAGTGCTTAAATCCTTCCTTGTGAGTTTCCTTGCTTTAGCCAATTTATAGCAGACGTCACACCATTTTTTTTAAGAGGCAACTTTAAGACAAACTACTCCAATCCTTCCTGGCACCATGTAAGCCCTAACGACTTTTCAACATCTCAGCTCTCGTTAATGCATTTTTCAAACTACTACCCCAAGTGATTAGCCTGTATTGTGGATCAATCACTTGCCAAATTTTAATTAAGAAAAGGGGAGAAAAAATAAACTCCATCCTGGTTCCAGCCCCATTTCTTTGCTTTGTAACAGCCCTGGAGCAAACTTCTTGCAGCAGAGTTTTATAAACCCCTCAAAACTGGGGTTTATAATGGAAAAGCTGAGGTGGCCTTTACTCCAGCACACACAGCTATAACACATCAAGGCTTTTCCATGTAGCTATGATGAAAGGACCAGAAGGACCTGGAAAAAAAGAAAAATAAATGGCCGACAGGTGGGACTTATTATTCCACAGCATTTTTATTTCAAGGAAAACGTTTAGTAACCCCAGCTGGCAGGTGAGCAGTAGGGGAGCAAACGCTTTTTCATTGTGCGTGTGCCAGCATTTGTGTGTGTACAAGCTTATGTGCCTCTCCACAAGAGAGGAGAGCTTAATCACTGGTGCAGATAAATGTTGTACACCTAGACCAAAAAGTCAGATGTAAGGAACATGGTTCTGAGCAACTTCAATCTAAACAGTAAAAAATCAGGACTTAGTTCTGAATTTACCACACATGCTTATGTGTGCAGAGGAGGACAGTTTCATATAATATAAAAGAAAAATGCATCCCCAAGTGTCCAAAGTATTAGAGAGACCCAGAGCCCTGGGCCCAGCGTGCCACCTGCAGCCTGCACAGGATTCAGGCTGACGAAGGTCTCCAGGATGCCGTTGTTCCCTTCAATGTACCCAAGCTTCAGAGCTCAAGGATGAGCTGCACTTCCCACGTGCAGGTGAAGCAGCATCCACCGCTGCCCTAAATCTGTCTGTGATCATGTAGCTTTTGCAGAAAATAGGTCAAGCTCCATGTGGTTGGGTTCTGCTTTGCGACATGGTTAAAAACTTGTCCCTGGCTATGCATGTGCAGCTCTCAGCCTTAGGTGGGTGAGTGAATCCCCCTAAAGCCACCAGCATGTGGTGCAGAAAACAGATCTCCAGGACAGAGATTTCAAGGTCTGGCAAGATAAATCCAGCCGTCTTCCCTTTCCCTGTAGTGTGAGGAAACTGCATACCTGAGCTTGCTTTGCCATGGAAGAGAGCAGCGAAGACACAGTTGGTTTCATCAGGCTTGTTCTGCCATCCCCGTGGGCTGAGTGTGGAAGGCTGGTGCTTATAATGAGCACCTGCAGCCTTTGGTTGGATGCTTTGCTGCCTCTTGCCTGTAAGCCTCTCTTACGAAGGAGAGCATGGACACAGATGTGGACATTAGTCACATCTGGAATGGCTAAAGTCCCCATGCACACTTCTTGTCAGGGCACACAGGAGAGCTTGAACAGGCAGCTACCAACTGCTGTCCCTCAGACAACATGCTGTGAATTAACTCCTCCGCACGTCCCTGCCACTTCCTTTAGGACCCCCTCCATCTACAAAGATGCTGGGAGGGCAACTAGATGCAACAGGTGCTTCCAAGGACAAGGGAACTGCATGGAACTAAGCAGACACTCAATTGAAACAGGATATTTTATGGCATTTGCATCCAGATTAGTGAGCCCCTGCTTGGGAGTGCTGCTACGTCCCCACAGTGGCAGAAGGGGCAGATGTTTAGATTGTTCTCTCATGTTTTCACCACTGTAGCAAGTTTGTACTGGGACATGGCAGAGTATAGCTTGTCATTTCTAATTCTGGAGATCCAAAGCTGTGGTGTTGAGCATAAGCAAAGAGGCATGTTAAATAAACAGGCTCTGCCAAAGTCCTGTGCAGTCAAGTTTCCATTTCATCAGCGTTTTAAGCCTTTCCTTTGAGTTACAGTTTGCACTTGCTCCTCCCAGAATCCAGCCTGCCAAATCCACATTCGGTGAAGACCACTGCATAGGGCTGCATGATGCATTGCACAGGCACAGTGGGATGGTCCCTGCCCTGGAAGGCTGAAACTCTAAACAGACACAGTAGTTGTCCCAGATAACTGCAAGGATGTGCCCACAGACATCAGCACCAGCATTAGGTGTTTCATCCACACCACTGGTGGTCTGTTCTCCTTCAGACTGCCAGTCTGTCACTCACCCTGAGAGTGATGCCCAGGGTGTTTTGGGTGTCTTTTACATTTCATTCAACTCTAGCTCAATGGGACTTTGTGTGTGGCTGGTTTAGATCAGGTGCAAGTGCCCATGGTCCCCACATGTGTTCTGTCAGCAGCTGAGCCACTGGCAGCAAGGGCTCTCAAGCGGGACCTGATTGTTCAGAAGTCCAAAGCTCAGTGGCAAGTGTGCAAAGTCCACGTCTGCCAGGATTAATATGCAGTGGCAGCAGGGAGGGGGCTGGTTCCAAACTGGCCTGCAGCAGAACTCCGTACTCCAGAACAAACATGACTTGCAGCTCTTCGGAGCTGCACCCTTGTGAATTACTTGCAGCCATGTAAGTTTTCTGTACCTGGGACTATCTCCTTCAGATTCTCCTTAGTGCAAGTAGCTTCCAGGGGAGAAGGCCCCTGTCCTGGCTTTGCAAGTGTTGTCACAGAACAGAGAGGACCTGTTCTAAGGATGCTTGCCTTTGGTAAGCAGCAGTGCCAGCTGCTCTGCTGGGGATGTACCCAAGTGCAGGTAGCAGTTCAAGTGTGGCAGGTCACGGTCCTGCCCTGCTGCTGCCCTCACTGCTGCAGCTACTGCAACAAGCTCTGCTCAGGGAGAGCAGCAGCATCACTGAAGGCTCAGCTGTGCCAGCAAGCCCCGTGCAAGCCTACAGGCTCTCACACAGGGTTGCACTCCTGGCAGCTCACTTGTCACGCCAAGTGCTGCAGGAAAGGCCTGTCTGACAGCAGTGAGCAAAACTTGGGGTTCTCCTGCAGAGCCTGTGCTCAGTTCTGTGCATCAGGATGTTGTGTTAAGGCTGTGGTGGGTGCAGAAAGCCAGGCCATCCCAATTTCCCGTGCTGCTGGTGCTGTGGATGGGAGGCTGCATCACAGAAGAGCCATCTTTGTATCATTTTTCCCATCAGTTGTCTGTCACATCTGCCAATCTGATGATGACCAGCTTAGGTTGACCCTGATTCTGAGGCTTATTAACACCCTCTTGCTGTCAGGCTCAGTGATAGATGGCACATCAGCCCTTGTTTTATTTCATGTAGTGTTCCTGTCGGCCACCCATTACCCCACCCCAGCTCACATCAGTTTGCTGTTTTCAGCTCACTTTGGCAGAACAGACTCACCTCTGCAGCATCAGTGTGAGCTGGGGGGGATGGGACAGGGGGTTCCTTCATGCCAGCAGCTCATAGACTTCCACAGGATGGGCGAGGCAGTGCCCCATTGTGCTACCCTGAGAGGGATGGTCCAAGCCCCCCGTGAACCAGCTCAGTCGTCCCTGCTGCAAACTTCCCTTGTTCCAGCTGGGCTGATTTTCTGCCTGTTCAGTGACCCGAACTGGCTCATTGAGGGCTGCAGGTGAGCAAGGGAAACAAAAAGGCACAGATCTCCCTGGCAACCAGTGGTGACTGCAGTGCTTCGTTGGGTGACGAACCTTGGCTCTGGGTTTCAGCCCCCTGCAGAGCTCCTGCTTGTCCAGCTGCCTCATATCAGGGACTGGAGCAGGACAAGGGGCTTGCAGGGCAGGCAAAGAAGGCATTGGGACTCCCCCTTCACACAACTTGTGCTCACTGTTGGAGGCCGTGGCCCTGCCTGGAGGGCCTTGCTGCTCCTGCAATCCCAGGCCAAGGGCAGGGATTTCCTTCACGCTCTCACGCTGTGCATCTCATCTGCTGGTTGCAGGGTGCCAAGAAGCTCTGTCCTCAGTGTAACACCATCACGTCTCCTGGAGACCTTCGGCGCATCTACTTATGAAGGACCCAGCGGGAGGGCGGGACCCAGCGACTCGGCTCAGCTCATCACACCCAGGGGGAGAAGAACGACCACAACAAAAAAAAGACGTTTTAAAATTTAAAGAAAAGCTAAATCAGAGACTCCAGACATGGACTCGAGGATACAGGAGCAGTGGGGAGCCTCGGCTGCCAGGTCCCGCAATTTGAGACCTCTTTCAGCATCTGCAGCAGGCAAAACCAAATCCTTTGTTGTGAAGCCCCCTTTTTTAAAACCAGTGTTCCCCATCACCCGTTCCCTGGAGCTGGCTTTGCATTGCGGATGGCTCATGAGCCCTCCTTTGGACTGTGTTGTTGACCACTCTGCCCCCAGGAGACTGGGGAAGGGACCCTTGACAGAAAGATGTTAAATAACCTGTAACTTGTGTTCTTTGATCAGTTTTTGTTTTGTTTTTATTTGTTTTGGTTTGATTTTTTTTGTTTGGTTCTGTTTTGGTTTTTTGTGGTGTTCTAGTGATAACTAAAAGGTTTAAAGAAAAAAAAAACACACCCAGGCAGAAATGAAGCACATGTAATATAGATTATATATGTTTACAATGTTGTGTATAAATGGGATAGACTCAAACATTACATACTAATAAGTTTCCCTTTCTTTTCTTTGGGTTGTATTTTTTTTAAAGAAGAAAAAAAAATGAGCAGAGAACATTAAACCCATATTTTTCTTGGTTCAGCAAAGTTTTGGCATTAAAGTCATTAGTTTAAAAAAAGTATATATATACATATATATAATATAAATGGTTTAATGTTCTGTGGTGTATATTTCCTCATTCAGATATGAAGTTAACAGCTTTTAGTAATGGCTGTAGCATTGCCCATAACTTACAGAACTTATGGGGAGTAGAGGAGGTGGATTTTTGTCATTAGTTGTAGCTAATGGGGCTATTTATAATAGAAGCGTTATCC